>JAFBJQ010001445.1:315320-422803 GCA_016785345.1 Trinectes maculatus
GGATGGGCTGATCATTCATTGTCAGGAAAAACATCTTACCAAACAACTGTCCTTGCTTTTGAAAAACGAACATTCCTCACTCTCAAACAGTGAAACTGACCCTAACAAAGCTAGAATTACAAGTGTGTGTGCTTGCGTGCATGTGTGCATGTGCACAAGCACTCACCACCACAGCTCTAACAGCAGGAATGTTGGTGTGTTTTCCTGTTGTGGGTCTGGTTTGGCTTACAAGACATCAGGGCTCTCCAAAGCACAACACACACCTCCCATTCTCTCTGCACCTTCTTTCCCCTGTCTCTCTCTCTATATGTTTTTGAACTACCATAATGATATACAGTATAAACTTCTGTATGGCTGTGCATGAAGAATATGTTTTCGCAATTACATTTGTCATGTGCTCTGTCTTTCTGAGGGAAAAAAATCACACAATCTGTTGCAACTTCTTTTCTCAAGATAAATATTCCACTACCTATTATTGTGTTGTTTTTTTTGTTGTTACACTGTACGTTTCCCTGCAACTCCACATGCTGTGCCAAGTGCATTACAACAGAACAGTATTTCAGTACAGTACTGCTGCAGTATTGTTGGTTTGTCAGTGAACCCAAATGTAGCACTCTGATGCCATCTAATCAATTATAACAGAACTCTGTGTGTGTGTGTGTGTGTGTGTGTGTGTGTGTCCACGCGCATGTGTGTGTGTGTGTGCAATGAGCTGGAAGGAAGGGATAGGGGTACACAGGCTTATTGTTATCGTCATTAGCACTTCTACTTCTACAGTACTCTCTCTTTCTCTCTTGTTTGACAATTGAAATTCTGTTTTTCCACAATTTTTTACATTTATTATTATTATTTTTTATCTTATATTTCAATGCATGTTTGTGTATGTCTGCATGTGTGTATGTTTAAGCTGTTAAAACAGTGTTCAGTTATTAAAACCCATTGGAGCACATTCCATACATTAATAGGATCGATAGCATCTAAGAGGATCATAAACTTTGGATTCAGGATTGTGTACACTAAAGGAATGTGTGTGTGTGTGTGTGTGAGTGTGTGTGTGTGTGTGTGTGTGTGTGTGCGTGTGTGTGTGTGTGTGTGTGTGTGTGTGTGTGCGTGTGCGAATCCAACTCTGATTCTCACAATTAACATAACAACAACAATACCACAAAAACAGACAACAATACCACAAACAACTTCTCGGTACATACTAACTGCCTGTCTACCTTATCCAACCTTATCAGATGAGCTCAAGCACCTCTTCCCATCAACATCACCCATCATGTTCCATCATGTTCCTTTGAATGAATGATACACCACAAACTAAACTTGGCATTTCAACCCTGATATGTCTGAAATAACTAGTTCATGTTTTTTTCTTTTTTACAACTATTATTTGTATCTGTTTAGCTGTTCATTTATTATAACTGTTTATTCTTTAACTTTGAAAGAACAACGGTATTTTTTTAAAAAGCAAAACGTGAACCCATTCATTTTTAAGTGATGGTTACAGCTACTACTCTTTGTGCTTAGCTGCCCAATACAGGTATTTTTGCATTATTATATCTTTATTTTACTCTCTCTCTCTCACACACACACACACTAATCTATAACATCTCTCTGATGCCCGGGTGCACGCGCGTCACTGCGCATGGATGTACAGGATCTGCCACACATGGGGAAAAAATATATGGTGGCAGATATTTGTAGCCAAACTCTGCGGACTTAATAAAATTACCTTCCATATTTAGTCTTCCTTAAGTCCATCTCGTGCGTGGCTCGTGTGCGCGCAACGAGTTGGTGCGCTCGCGCTCTATCTCACCACAGCAGCTTCGCCCCGTCCCACGGCTTCCACATTCCGGATGTCCCACCGCCGTGCGTCCACGCACACACACATAAGTCCAGCACGGGCAGCGACACACAAAGTCTGTTGACTGTTGAATAAAGAGCAACTAAACGTCTTGTGACTGAGGTGTCGGGACGGCTCTGTGTCTGTGGCTCAGACACCGGGGCATTGGAGTGAAGTTACCACTCTCAGATGTGTTTGCAGGATGTTCCGCGGGACTGGGCTTGTAACCCCTCCTCCCCCCTCCCTCCCCCTCCTCCCCCCTCTCTCCTCTCCTCTCCTGGTCCGTGATAACACACGAGCAAACAGCAGCCCCTCCCCACTGCACGTCTCCAACCCGCCGCCTGTTTATGTTAGCGGCGGGAGGCACGCGGGACCAGGAAAAAAAGAGAAAATTAAACAGTGTCCAAACACAGGGGAGAGGACAACATGTAAAACCCACGGGCTATAATGAGGAAATGATTTCTTTCTGAAAAGTGGGAAGTGATCAGTAGATATTTTATTAACAAAACAGTAAACAGTAATGAATCCAGGTTCTCAGAAAAGTAAGAATAATATTTACTAAATGTAGTATTGAAGAGTTTAGAACATACACAATTTCATGTAATAAAGGGTGAATTGGTCAAAAAGCCTTAATTAATATTACACTGTTGTCACGGTGAGGTTTGTCTGAACAACTTTTTATGTTTCAGTAGTGCAGCTGTGTTGAACATTCAAAGCAGCAGAGAATAAAACTGAAAGGATCTTATCTTATTAATAGCATAGAAAAAAGACACACGACCTTACTAAGGATTCAGAGCCAAAATGTCTATGAGCCACAGGTTTAATCATTAACTTTGCACTCTATTTACATTTATAAACAGAAAACTAACCAGGAACACATCTGTTAACTGTAAAAAGTATAGTGTTCCAGTTTGACATGTAATGGTTTTAACTTTTCTGTAACATAAGATAAATGGTTTTATTCATGCTTTCAATTAAAAGGTAAGCCTGCACTTCATTCCAAAGCCATTTTACATATCTGCTCATAAAAACAACACACACACACACACACACACACACACACACACACACACACACACACACACACAACCTGAATGGAAAATTAAATATTTTCCAACAATAACAGTGGACACAAGATGGCCTTTGTGGCACTGTGCTGCAGCTGTGTGAAACAGAACAGATACATTACGCAAACACACAGACATCCAGATGAGATTCACTGCTTCCAGCGAATCGTGTTACACATTTACTTCTGCGATAACATTCAAAAAGATATTTGTACAGAAAAATAATGATATCCCTAAATATATACTCTGAATACATTTACAGGGTGTGTGTGTGTGTGTGTGTGTGTTTGAACATGTAGCCTGACTTTGTATTTCATCTATTTTTAAGTCATCATATAAACTAGTTTGGACCTGTCACAGTAACTGCTCAGCTGAGTATCTGTTCATAAAATCTACTTGGACCTGTTCACTAATTTACCACCTGCACCATTGTATAAATGCAAACCTGTATTATTATTAACATATTTTTACACACTGTCATAGCATGGGACACTATAACCCTTTTATTCAATATACTTTTTGTAATCTGCAAGACTTACACTTGCAGGTTTGTTATCATTCATTCTGATGCTGTTTCTCAAACCTCACCTGTGTGTTTTTGTCCATCATGTTTGTATGAAAGCTGTGGCTTATGTAAACCAAAGGCCAGGACACAGCGTGTTGAACCTCTGCCTGTGCTGACAGATCTCTGGAGGAGAGGCTTCCGCTCAGTCCCTGAAAACAGTGCACTGATCCAAAGGACACAGCGAACTCAAAGTGACGTGAGACAAACAAAGAAGTGAACTGCCCAGACTGGCAAAATGATTCCACTCTGGTTGCATGAATAGAGCCTATGTGTAAATGGAAAATAACTGAGATTGGTTAAATTGTTTTTTTAAATTATCATGGAGACCAATTCCTTCCTTTTAGGCTTCAGTTTTAGGCTGGTCTTATGAGGAAATAAATACTGACCTGCAGTGGTTGACTAATAAGTAAGGACATTTACCTCAGTACTGTCCATAGCCAATCATTTTAGGATCTTTGTTATTTTGAACTTCCATATTTAAGAGGGAATGAAAAGCACTGGTCAAATCAAGTCTAGTGGCTAGTTTCAGTCAAACCTTTGTAGAGTAGTGTGAGTAGCATATGTAACACTCCCTCAGCTGCAGCATAGCAAAAAAAAAAAAAAACATGCATGGGGAAACAAAAAGAGACAGAGTTGCACTAACACTGAAACCTTGACAGATTCACACATCGCATAGTATTATATACAATAGAGCCACCTCGGAATACATTTTTACATCCGAAGAGACTGAGGACTGATTTTATCCCACATCACTCACAGTGTAAAGACTTAAAACAATTGTGAACTTTTTAGTTTGATTCAATTCAGAGTTGAATCAAACTAAAAGTGCTGATCTTGTTCATCAGCACTGATCAACAAGATCTCTACTTACAATAAGGAAATGTACTTTTTTGAAGGATGTCAGTACATCATCCACCACTGATGTTCTGTGCATCATCCAGTATACATGTAATACATATAATATCTTGTCCGATATATGTCTAGTGACTTTGATGCTAAATTTCAGTTAAAATCCCATTACCACTGGTGCTTAATTTGCATCAAAATTGTGATACGGCAAAATTGGAAGGATATTTGGGTCGAATATTCATTTTCGGTGTTCTTTGTACACATTGACAGTGGAGGGCGCTGTTAGATAAAATCATGAAAGGTAACCTTAAGATACTGTAAAATAGCAGAATGGGAATTATTATGGGAATAATCACTAACAAGAACAGAAATAAAAATATCTTAATTTGATTTATTGTTCATTCATTCGTTCATCGAATCTTTTTTATTAATATGTGGATAATGGTAATAGAGGTCTATTAATGTCAAAAAACTTAAGTATGATTTCAGTTGAAATAAATCCAATAGGAAATTAGATGTTTATGTTTAGACTGTTTAACTGTTTTCCACAGATGGGACAGTGACTATGCCTACGAATAGTGGGGTGATAATGACGTTACAGAACAATATCGTTTCCACTGTAATTGTACTCAGTCCCTTTCTCTTTTTGGAGATAACCTCTTCGGTTTGCTTACTGTGAAGCAACACAGGCAAACTGCCGAAATCCAAACTGTTCGGGGATCCATCGTGCTTCATATGCGTTCATACACAGCCCCAAACACTCGAACCACTTCCTGAAACAGCGAGACGCTATACGTCATCGGTGGCGTCACTAGCCTGTTAAAGATGCAAGTCCCGTCGCGCGCTTCATAAAAGACTTTCTGGTTTCTCGACACACGCTCCGAAGCGTCGACACAATATGTCACGCTGGAGACAGACACTGCGTTCAGGCTTATTTGATTCCCACCGCTGTGTTGATTATCATCGGGATGTCAAATGTAGAAAGCTACATTGTCACTTTAAAGATCCCTCACGCTGCGTCCTGGGAGCATGCGCAGTAGAGGAAGCCAGTAGCCTCTGTAAAAAACAACAACAATCAGTACAGCGGGGCCAGGGAGTAGTGTTGACTCTGTGAAGCTGCTCACGTCTGGACCACATCACTGTCATAATCCCGGCACTGCTGCTGCTCTTTCCACCGGACCTTTTATATGTCGATGTTGCCGAGTCCATGAACTTGGCCAGTCAAAGCGGGGACGCTGGCGGCAGCCAGCTCCTCTTCGCCAACTTTAACCAGGACAACA
The DNA here is from genome assembly GCA_016785345.1 of Trinectes maculatus. Classification (NCBI taxonomy): domain Eukaryota; kingdom Metazoa; phylum Chordata; class Actinopteri; order Pleuronectiformes; family Achiridae; genus Trinectes; species Trinectes maculatus. The sequence continues at coordinate 320,925 of JAFBJQ010001445.1, forward strand.
CGTAAGGCAGGGCCGGGGAGAGCGTCTGGGGATCCGTTGGCCTATGTTTCCAGGCTAGCTAGCGGCAGCTAGTCCACAAGACTTGTCTAGGCGTCTCACGGTGTGACAGGGCGTGATGTCAAAGTAGCCAGAACACGGTTTCACGTATCACATAATGTTAACAAGACACGTTGATGCTAACTAGCGAATAAAATTATCCAGATATGTGTTGTTTCGCCTCACGAGCATAGCCCACTAGCTAACGCGGTAACGTACGGTGTGAAGCTAAGTTTAGCCACTATACCCATGCACGTTAGGTGTCATGTAACTTCTCGACTGACAGGTGAAAACGCTTCATGATGATATATGAACTATGAATTTAGCAGAAGTTAAAGCGTCTGCGTTTTGGACCAAGCGGTGGTGAACCGATATTTCTTTTGACTGAGCTACAGTGGTAAGACTGTGACAGAGTTTGTGTCGCGGCTGTTTGTTTTTAATGCTCTTCTGTCACATGCTAAATGCCCTTGTTCCGCACGGAGGGTGTTTTTCTGCTGAAGAACACAGTGACAGCTGCGGACAACATGGACCTGGTGCGATTGCAAAACACTGTCAGTCGTGTGGCCACATGTGTAAGAGTCACAGCCTGACAGCTACATAAAGTAGAGTGACACCAAACAGTTTGGTCCCACTTGTGTCTTATTTGAAACTCATGTGTAATTTGTGATAATGACAGCAATGCTTGATCAATGCAGTTGTCTGTTTCTCCTGTGTTTTTAGGTCCTTGGCTGTTGGCACCAAATCAGGATACAAGTTTTTCTCACTGTCCTCTGTGGACAAATTGGAGCAGATTTATGAATGTAGTAAGTACAACTGAAGTAAATCCAAAATCATTTTTAATTTTTTTAACTTCATGATACAATAACTATCATTACTCCTTGGTATTATGGCTTAGTTTTAAAAGCATACTGCATTGACAAAACACAGTTGCACAATTGCAGCACCATTAGAGGCTCGCTCGCTCTTTAAATATTTATTAAATTTGTTGAGACATTTCCTCTATACATTATCACCAACAGCCTCTTTATTGGAATCACATACATTGTAGTATGATCTCATATCTCAACATCCCTATTATTCTACTATGTATGGTGAGCTAAGCTGTGTTACTGTTAATCAGATGTACCATGTAATTAGTAACAGTGTCAATTTTGCATAGGCAGATTAATTTCAGTAAATTAACATACATATGTATAGGTATAATTGACTCAGCTATTGCTTGATCCATTTATTAATTGCAGAAAGTGTACAAAGATTTTGCAAGGATGTTCAGGTGTAACAAAGGTGTAAAGTGATTTTGTGTGTGTGTGTGCGTGCAGCTGACACAGAGGATGTGTGTATTGTGGAGCGTCTGTTCTCCAGCAGCCTGGTGGCCATCGTCAGCCTGAAGGCTCCCAGGAAGCTCAAAGTCTGTCACTTCAAGAAGGGAACTGAGATCTGCAACTACTCCTATTCCAACACCATACTGGCTGTCAAACTCAACAGACAGGTAGGAAGAAATACTTGGCTGTCTCACCATAGTCACAGCTGTATTGAATGACCAGTGACACATATCTTGAGCAAATATCAGAAATGGGTGCAGTAAAGGGTCTTAGAAGTGTTTGGCTTGACAGTGGTGTTTTGTTGGTCCTCTGCAGAGGCTGATAGTGTGTCTGGAGGAGTCACTGTACATTCACAACATCCGAGACATGAAAGTGTTGCACACCATCAGAGAGACTCCCCCGAACCCTTCAGGTGAGTCAGAACAATAACATCTATTACACAGTTATACTTTGTACAATGGCAAAATGTTAACAAGGTGAAAATACATTGAGTGTTTTTCCCCTTGTGCAGTTGATATGCTCATACTGTAAATATGGATAGTACTTTTTAGTAATTTTTCTCTGTTAAATATTTGTTAACTGTGTTTGTATCTGTAACACACACACATGCTGTCAGAGTTATTATAAAAATCCTTATGGTAGTCATACTGTGTCTGCAATCCATTTTTGTTTTGATGTTTACATGTTATCATGTTTGGCCAAATCTCATTCCATTGTGATCTGCATTATCTCTGTGTTTGTGTCCATGTCTCCAGGCTTGTGTGCCCTTTCCATCAGCAATGATAACTGTTACCTGGCGTATCCAGGCAGTGCTACGATAGGAGAAGTTCAAGTTTTTGACACAGTCAATCTGGTAGGTGAACACTGTACCTGACATTTTATTTCTTTAATATATTTAATCAAAGTTTTTATCTCATTATACAGCATTTTGTCCATCATCTACCGTTCTGTCTATCGTTTACATAATTAAATTGCTTAATGTATTATATATTGTTAGTTGTGTATTTATGTTTAAAGAGCCTAAGCAGAACAGTCAGGGCTGACTGTAATTTGAAGCAACATCTCTAACCTGTGGGGGCGTTTCTTTTTTTTCCAGCGAGCGGCTAACATGATTCCAGCCCATGACAGCCCATTAGCAGCTCTGGCTTTCGATGCCAGTGGAACCAAACTAGCCACAGCGTCAGAGAAGGTAGGACAGTCACAGTAGCCAGTTATCTGTGTGGCCTATTTGTGTATATGTTTGTTCTTTGCTGTTACTGCTTTTTTGAGTGTTGTCATCCTCTGTGTATCTTGTTTCCTTCGCTTCCTGTCAGGGAACGGTGATCCGTGTCTTCTCAATCCCAGAGGGACAGAAGCTCTTTGAGTTTCGGCGAGGAGTCAAAAGGTAGAAAATATCTGATGAATGACTTACAGCAGTTCTTAAAATTGATAGCTGTTTTACTCTGCTAGATTGTCTTGATTCTGCTCATCCGTGCGTATGTACCACATGTCTGCGCTCACCTGCTTCTCTGTATGTTAATATTTCTGTCTCTGTAGGTGTGTGAGCATTTGTTCCCTGGCGTTTAGTATGGAAGGCCTGTACCTGTCGGCCTCCAGCAACACAGAGACAGTCCACATCTTCAAATTAGAAACACAGAAAGAGAAGTATGTGTACGTATATTTCTCTCTCTTATAATGGCAGACGTAAAACTGACCCCTGATGCACCTGGGCTGGGTTTAACGACACAATCCTCCTTCATGTTAAACAAAGAAACATAGGCTTCTCACACTCTTTCTGTTTGTGTGTAGGCCTGCGGAGGAGCCCACTACTTGGGGAGGGTATCTTGGCAAGGTTCTGATGGCATCCACCACGTACCTGCCTTCCCAGGTCACAGAGATGTTCACACAGGGGCGAGCCTTTGCCACTGTACGACTGCCCTTCTGTGGGAACAAAAACATCTGCGCCTTAGCTATGTGAGTACCACTCTGCTCCCTGGGCCCCACGTGGTCAGGCAAATCTATATTGTGCCTGGGTAAATGAGTTTGCATTGCGCTGGCAGTTGCTATCAAATGAAGCGGAGAGTTGAACTGATTTCAATTCAATGATTTATTTAAACTTAATTTGCCTTGGTTATTGTGACAATATCAGCATAAAATGAGCCGAATAGTTGTTGAATTTTGTTTTCATTTTGTCATTGTGAATAGTTATTTTTATTGTTTTCAATCAGAATTCAGAAGATTCCCAGGTTGTTAGTTGCAGCAGCTGATGGATACCTGTATCTGTACAACTTGGATCCACAAGAGGGTGGAGAATGTACACTCATGAAGCAGCACAGGTTACACATACACACACACAAACACACTTGACACTGTGAGACATAACAGATATAACAGATATAAACAGTGTTTCATTCACTTACATACACTTGTGTTACAGTCTAACTGGACAGCTCTGTACAAGGACAGCACAAAGCGATAATGGGCAAGTTTAGGCCTGTTGTCAAGTTAATTAATTACAGCTGATATGACCAACAACCAGAATTACGCCACACGAACACAATACACACACGCCATTATAGGCCTGTTAATTCATCTTAATTAATTAATTAATAATTAATTGATAAACAACAATTAATAATTCATGTAATTAATCAATTAATCATTTGTCCCTAACTTTGGGAGTCTGGATTTAACCTCTTTGTGTTTCCTCTCTTTTCTCTTCTACGCACCGCTTTTAACTTCAGATTTATTGAATCAACCTTGAGTGACTGAAACTACGACCTGAAGTGACACTTCACTTCACAAATTCCACAAATGTATATATTTTTTAATTAAATACAGATTAACTACAATATATAATTTAGCAACTAAACATTTCTAATTACGGGGGAGTAGCCTAGTGGGTGCGGCTTGGGTGTGGCTTGGGTGCACATTATGATGCCGATTAGGCACAGCTGTTTTGACAGTTTTTTTATTTAAATACAGATTAAATACAATACATAATTTGACAACAAAGCATTTTTAATTACTACACTTGACGACAGTTTTAAGTATTTGCCTCAAATTATCCTCCCACCATGAGAAAGTGGTACACCTAAAAGACAGGTATATAAGCAAGCACACCACCCAATTATTAATGAGACTGGGTTAATTTCTAATATCTTGCTTATGGGGGGGCCCTAAGACACTAAGCTCCGCCCCTGCCAATGACAGTGATGCTCAGCACCAGGTAAAATTACTGCAGAAGCTGCAGCTGTGTGTTTTCTTCACTAAATTGCTAATAATTTGCTAATAATTATGGCTATACATCTCCGACTGATACATCCATCACAGTGACTCCCTATTTATATTGTCATTCACCACTTCACTAATTGTTCTCCAACACTAACCGATTCAGTGGTTGCTGTTGACTTCAGGTTAGATGGCAGTGCTGAAGCACCCAACGAGATCCTTGAGCAAGGATCACATGATCGCCCACTTGTTGCCCAAACCTACAGTGCTGCTGTCACTAAAGGTAAGTCACACAAATATGCTTAAATTGATGTTGATCATTTTCTAATATGTTTTATATGCTATATTAAAATATCTAAGATTTGAAAATCATATTATAGAAAATTCAGTGTTAAACACAGCATAAATAAACACTATGTTGTCACATGAATGCTTTCTTATATAATGCAAAAACAAAGTCTGGTAAGATAAAATGCATTACGGCGCACCATTAACCATTGAACAACAGTAGTTTCAGGTAGCTGTGACAGAGTGTGATCCATATACACAGTTTTTTTCCCACCACCTTCAACACCTGTCCTTTGATATTTCCTAGGTTACTGCGAAGAGCAGGGGGCTGTGGGAGGGGCGGGCCTTGAAGATGACCTCAATGAATTGCGCTTAGAGGAAGAGAATGAGCAACCGCCACTTATCCTCGAAACCGACTGACCTAACGTACGGCTGTACCCACCAATCAGAGGGCTCCTCTGGTGCTGCTATGAACATGTGACACAAGGGGGGCAGGGGAGGGATCAAAGCCGAGGGAGGGGGAGTGTTTTTAAGCACTCAGCTTGTTCAAGAGCCTGTCTATCAGTCTATCTGTGCGATTGTTAGCTAAGATCCATGTCTATATTTGTTTCCCTCTTTCTCTTCGCCGCTTCTTTCCCCCCCAGTTTTGCCTGTGCAGGCCAAACTGAAGCTTTGCATGCACACGTGCCAACAGCAAAAATCATGCTCCTATGTGAAAACAAGTATCTGTGTGTGCGCGTGTCGGACATTTCATCAAAAACAATGTAGCTGTGTCTCCACTTGAGGGACACAAACAGATGCAAGCACTGTGTAAGTGAGTGTGGAAGTGCCTCTCTGCCCGTGTCATTTTTTTCCTTCTGTCTGAGAAGAGGGTCTCTTTGCATTGACTTAATAAAATCTATTTTCAGTTTTTGGATCTTATTATAGGTTGTTTACTATCTTTTGTAAACCCGTCCTCTCTCACACAGCCACACACTGTCCTGCAGTGAGTGTGGCGTCAGGCATGAAGTTTACTCTTAATGAATGATTTGGAAACTTTTGGCATGAGGCAGAGGTGTTTGTGAATAAGAGTGTGTTTGTGCGCTCATGCTGAGTCTGCATTCGTTTGTGTTTGCTGGGCATGTATATTAGCAAAACAGTGAGTATTTAGCCGACACCTGCCCCCCGCTCACCTTTACCTCATCTAAACAGAGGCTCGATGGACCCTCCCCACCCTCTCCCCCTCCCCAGGCCTGCAGTCATTGGTTGACTCCGCAGCCTGGTATTGATGATCTTTTTCAAATCTACTTAACTAATCAGAACCAATGATGTGTCGTGTATAAAAACGTGCATGGTGGTGTTGATGTGCTACTGTGTCCGTACGTCACAGATATGTGGGCAGTGGAGTTCAGTTAAAGTCAGGCAGCAGATCAGTTGAAGTGATGAGAAGCCTTCAGTGACAGTCTCCTCTTACAACTCACCCTGCAGTATCTATACTCTGTACATAAGTAGATGTGGCAAGATATCACTGCACCATATTGTCAGATTACAATTTCAAGTGGGCGTTTGGCCATCGACCGAACTGTGCATCACACTTCAGTCGGTCGGGGGCTCGGGCTGAGCCTCATCAACTGGTCCAGGATGCTGCATGATCCCCCATCAATCCTTTGGCGTCTGAAGCTAATGAATGAGGACTAGCCATGGGATTCTGGAGCGTCAGGCATTTTCTAATGATTTTGTACAAAATGTGAAGCGTTCATCTGAAACTAAAATGAAAATAAATTCCATGTTGATGTACAACGCCGATGGCTTCTGTTCTCGTTACACTGTAGAACTAATTCAGGCATTAAGAATTTTTTTATTATGGTATCTATGGTTACTATCATTTGCCATGAAATAGTAGTATTTTCACTAATACTGCAATTGATCATATCAACGTAATAACTAATTCACTAATGACACTGACACTGTCACTTGCTTGTTGTTTATTAAGACTGCAGCAGGTCACTACACAATTCCAAACACACATGCAGGAGCGACACACACAGGTGGGCTCTCTATCGTTGACATGAGAGCACAGCTTTACCCCACTCCCCCCTCCTGTCTGAAGACACCCACTGAAATGACACTTGGCACAATGACACATTGAGGGAAAAAAAAAAGACTCACACAAACTGAGAGACAAAACTGGGTCAACAAAACATTACAGACACAACCAAAACTCCATTCCTGACTTTCCCCACATAAAACCCCCCTCAGATTCAATCACAGACTTAAGACAAATACAAGACATAAAAAAAAAAACAGTAAGCATGCAGCTAAAATAGACAAGAATTGGCCATGTGACCAATCCAGTGACGACACTGATTAAGACTATTGGTGATGTTAAAGACTCATTTCTGTGTTTAAGACTCTGGGCTTTGGTAAGACTCTTCACTGTGCCTGTACGTCCTCAGTGCAGCGTCCTCTGCAGGGCTGGGTGGGTGTGTGTCACTGCGAGGGAGCAAAGAGACATGAGCATGTGATTCAGACCTACACACACACACATTATAAACACATAGCACCAGAGGAGCCCACCTGCTGGCAATCTGTGCACGTGTCCGTGTCTAATCGTCCTGTTTTCCACCTGTGGGCTTGGTGACTTGGACGATCTCCACCGAGGTGAAGCCCTTAGTGGCAGAGGCTCGGTTCCTGGTCCTGATCTTATTGAGGGCCATCTCTGCCATGTCCGCACGCTCCTCTGCATCATCCAGCTCGTGGATCGTCTTCCTGTACTTCGACAGGCTGCTGTTGGCCTGCTCCTCCTGCAACCAGCGCAGAAAAGTTAGACGACATTCCCACCTGGTCATTTCTTGCAGACAGTTATTAACATGTTGCAGGAAAATGGGGTCACAGTGAGGTGCTGATTCAGATGTTTGTTTGTTTTTTGGCAGTGTAGTAGATGTACTCACAGCGTCCTCTATCTGCCGCTTGTAGGACTTGAGCTTGTTCTGGAGTTTCTCCACCAGCTCCTGCATGCGCTGATTGGTCTTGTGGTCCTCCTCCGTCTGGAAGATCAGCTCCTTGAGTCTCCGCTCTCCTTTACGGAGGCTCTTCACTGTCTCCACGTGGCGCTTCTGCTCCAGGTCCAACTCGTTCTCCAGCTCCTTGATCTGGCAGGATGATGGAAATGGATGGAAATGTAAACGAGACGTCTGTTTGGCTGCGTGACCTTTTACTCTCTGCTAAATTTTCATGTGTTGTTTTTTGCAGTTCCTCACCCTGGTTTCCAGTTTCTGGATTGTGCGTTTTCCGGCCTTCAGCGCCTGCTGCTCCGCCTCCTCCAGCTTCAGCGTGAGGTCTCTGAGGTTCTGCTCCTGGTTCTTCTTGATCTTCTCCAGGTGGGCGCTGCGGTCCTGCTCCTGACGCAGCTCCTCACACAGTCGAGTTGCCTGAATGCAGACCCCAATATCACCACGTGCTTTATTTTGAACTCCACCCAGTACACACCCAAATATGCAAGGTATGTACATTTACCACGACACAGTTATGTTTGCTGGGATGTAGGTATTAGTCTGTTGTTGTTTTTCTTGGTCGTGTGGTCACTCACGTCAGTCACGGCCTTCTTGGCTCTTTCATCAGCAGCTCGGAACTCGGAGATCAGCTCCTCGTTCTCGCTGCACAGTCGCGTCAGCTCGGCCTCCAGCTTTCGCTTCAGTATGGTCAGACTTTGGTTCTAGTGTGAGAGAACAGGTGGAATTTGATGCCACACTTCACTTGTGTGTCTGTGTGTGTGCGTGTGTGTGTTTGAGACTTGCTGTACCTGCATGTTGATCTCGCTGAACCGCTCCGTGGTGTCCACCAGCTCCTGCTCGATCTGTTTGCGGGCCCTCTCTGACGCCTCCAGCCCCCCCCGCAGCTCCTCCATCTCCGCCTGCATGAGACACAGACGCCGCTCCTGGAGGCTGTACTTCTCCCTCAGCTCCTCGTGCACTCGGGCATCCTCATCCATCTGCACCTGCAGATCCTGGATCAGAGGTAGAGGGTGGGAATGTTTTTATCACACATATCCAATATCTGTCTTTCCTGGTTTGTGGATCAGATAGATTCCCTACTTTGATCTGCTGCTGCAGCTTCTTGAGGGTTTTGACCAGCTCGGCGTTGTTCCTGTTAGCATGCTCCAGCTGAATCTCCATCTCATTCAAGTCTCCCTCCATCTTCTTCTTCATCCTCAGCGCCTCGGCACGACCTTTGGCCTCTGCCTCCAGGCTGGCCTGCAGCGACTCCACTGCACGCGCATGGTTCTTTCTAAACAGCGTAAACATACGTACGACACAGTGCACATGTCATGTTGACACTGGTATGCTGACACAGCAGTTTTTTTATGTGTATTCTTCTGTGCACAGTATCACAGAGAGTCTGACCTCGTGACCTCAAACTCCTCCTCCTTCTCATGGATCCTGCGGTCGATGTCGGCCTTGACTTGAGCCAGCTCCAGCTGCACGCGCACCAGTTTGCCTTCCTCCACCTGGACACACACAAAACATCTGGTTCTGACAGCTGGTCCTGTTGAATGGAGGCAGAACCTCCGCTGTCTGCTCCACCTGCTCCACCTCCACACATCACATCTCATCACAGGCGTCTGCACGAGCTGTTATCGCCGCACCTCTAATGAAGCCTCAGCTTCCTCCAGAGCCAGATGCAGCTCCTCCTTCTCCACCTCCAGCTTCTTCTTGGCTTTCTGCAGCTCGTGGACGCTGCGGCCTCCTTCACCAAGCTGGTCCACCAGCTCCTTGATCTCCTCTGTGAGGAGAGAGGACACGAGTCATTCGAACTAGTCAGGATTTACTGTACTGCCCGGCGAGGAGCATATGGAGATACAATCACGTTTCTCTAGTATGATCTGCTGTAGTGCAGTGGCTGAGGCAGCGATAATGCACCTGAGAGGGTTTTGTTCTCCTTGCGGACGCTCTCCATCTGGTCCTGGCTCTCCTCGTACGCTGTCTTCAGCTTGTAGAGCTCTGTCATGTAGGAGCGACTCTCCTTCTGGCTGTTGTCCAGTTCCAGCTGCAGCTCCTCGTTCTTCTGGCTCCACTCGGCCGCCAGCTTGTCGAAGACCCGTTGCTTCTTGTCCAGAGCTGCTGCTGCAGCGTTGGACTACGCACACAAACACAAACACAAACACAAACACAAACACAAACACAAACACAAACACAAACACAAAAACAAACACAAACACAAACACAAACACACCTCACTGAAACATACACTGTCTTTTTTATGGTGCACTAACAACTCTTTATTGGGTCTCTGATAAATCGATAGTCATTTGCTTTTACAGCCAAGTCATTTATGAGTGAATCTGGAGAACATTAGCATTTAAATGTATAAAATATGAGTGTGTGTGTGTGTGTGTGTGCACACCTTCTCCAGGTCTATGGTAAGGTCCTCCACCTCACCCTGCAGCCTCTGCTTAATCTTCTCCAAGCTGGCAGCTCTGGCCTGGGCCGCCTCCGCTGCCTCCTCGGCCTCCTGGAGACGCACTGCAAGTTTGCGCCTGCAGGTGGGGTGGGTGGAAGACAACAAGGAGAGTTAACTTTGGGATTTAATTTAAAAAAAAAAATCAACACAATTTTTCTCTGTTTGTACCACAGAAGAAAAACATTGTTTATCGTTTTTTTTTTTTTTACTTGGTCTCCTCCAGCTCCTCGGTGCGGTGGATGGCATCCGTCTCATACTTGCTCCTCCAGGAGGTGACGTCAGCGTTGAGTTTGGACACGAGGCGCTGCAGCTCCCCTCGAGCTTCCGACTCCTCCTCCAGCTGCTCCTTCAGCAGCGAGAGGTCATGACGGGCGTTGGCCAGGGCCACCACCGCTGAGTTACGACCCTGCGGACGGGGAGAGCAGTTTTATTAGAGCCATGAAAATCATTTTATGGGCAGGTGGAAACACAGACTCTTAAATCCAACCGGGAATGTGCCCTTGTGAGAGGTGGGCAGCTTTCAGTTGTGTGTGTGTGTGTGCGTGTGTGCGTGCGTGTGTGTACCTTATTCTCCTCATCCACCTGTCTCTTGAGCTCATCGAGCTGTGAGGTGAGCGAGGCCTTCAGCCTGGTCATCTGTGTCAGCTTACTCTGCACGTCTCCCAGTTCCCGGCTCAGGTCATTATTCTCCGCTATATACACACACACACACACACACACACAGAGTCAGAATAGCAGCGACAACTCTAACACACCTGCAGGAACTGTGTTTGTGTTTATGTGCTCTCACCAGTCAGGTGGATTTTGGCGGCGTTGAGCTCAGTCTGAGCTCGCTCCATCTCAGCCAGGCGGGCGTTCACCTCTGCCAGGTTGTCCTCCAGCTTATGAGCGTGGACCTCAGAGTTCAGCTACACACGTATCAACACCCACACATACACACACAGGCAAAATGCAATATTGCATATGAGTGGACATTTACGCTGTGATGTGCTGTCACGTTTAATCGTGCACATCACTTTGCACCTTTGCTTTCTGAGTGGCCTCCATGGTGACGTTGAGGTCTTCGATCTCAGCCTTCATGCTCTGTTTGTCCTTCTCCAGTTTGACCTTCAGTCTGGTCAGGTTCTCCAGCTGCTCACTCAGCTCCGCCATAGCGTCCGAGTGCTTCTTCCTCAGCCCGGCCGCCGTGGCTTCTGACTGGAGCGCCGCCTCCTCCAGCTCCCGCCTCAGCTTCAGCAGATCCGTCTCCCGCTTCCTGTTCTGCTCGATCTGAAGGTAGAGAACGACAGAGGAGGTTGTGGAGGTTATGAGGGCAGAGGTCACGTTGGAGGTCAGTTCGACTCTTGGATTGATCAGCAGCTGTCAGACACACTCACCTGGGCGACGGTGGCACCTCCAGCTTCTTCCAGTCTGTCACTGAGGTCCTCCAGATCTCGTGACAGCTCCGCCCTCTGCTTCTCAACCTATCAGAGACCAGGAGGAGAATTAGATTTCATTTCATTTCCATCTGTTGATGCCCATCAACATGCTGAGCCATGTATGTGGTCTAAACTAAGTTACGGCTGAAACCAGAACTGAATGATCTGAACCTTAGCTCTCATGGCTCGTTCAGCCTCCAGTTCCTCCTCCAGCTCCTCGATGCGGCCCTGAGAAGCAGAACATGGATCAGCTACCGTTCTCCAATCCAAACAACAAAAGTGACTTTTGTTTTTATCACCCAAACAGACCTGGTGCTCTTTGAGCTTGCGGCTGAGCATGGAGCTGAGAGCTTGTTCATCCTCCAGCTTGGAGTTCATGTTGTTGATCTCAAAGTCTCTCCTGGATGAACACACACACACACACACACACACACACACACACACACACACACGCGCGCAGCAGAGTCAGTTTATTTCACACAGATATGGAGTGTAATGAGAGTTTGCAGAGTGTGTTTTTAGTACTGAGGAAGTCAGTGTCTACAGCTTTGCAGTGTGTGTTTGTGTGTGTGTGTGTGTCTCTCACTTCTTGATGACGTCCTCCAGATCGAGCTTTGCATTCTCCATCTCATTCAGGTTCTCTATTGTCATCTTCAGGTCTGCCTCTGCCTTTCTCCTCGCCTTTTCCACCTCAGCCCTGATCCTCTTCTCCTGCTCCCAGCTGTCCTCCAGCTACACACACACACACACACACACACACACACACACACACAGCCATACATGCGAGATCCAATCCATAGACGAGACAAGTTCTATTGTACAGAACATACCAAGCTTTGTGTTTGTCTTACCTCGTTCACTTGGGTGTTGAGTTTGCTGTTGGTCTTTGTTAGATGATTAACTTTGTCTTCTTCTGTTTGGAGATCCTCAAGAGTTTTCTGCACAAATTTCAAAGATATATATTTGTTTTTGTGACTATTAAACTGACACACTTAATATTATATAACAAAAAATGGATTTACTATGCACACATTGGTGCGTTGTGTGTGTGTCTACCTGTTGCAGTTCCTCCAGAGCTCTCTTCTCCTTCTGCAGCTTAGTGATGTGGTCGTCCCTCTGGCTCAGGTCACCTGTCAGGGTTCGCACCTTGAAATCCAGACCCTAAAAACACCACAAAACAAGAATGTATGTATGAACTCTCGATCTTACACACTATATCAAAGATCACGTCCAAATCTGCTGTGCTGCCTCTCTCCTCAGCCATGTCCTCCTCCCTCATACCTGTTTCTCCTTCTCCATCTTGGCCAGTGTGGACTCCAGAGACTCCAGGTCTGTCTTCAGCTCGGTCAGTTCCCCCTCCAGCTGCCTCCTCTGGCCATGGAGGGAGGCTGTGTTGCCCTCCTCCTCCTCCAGGCGCTCGCGCAGATCCTAAATACACAGTCGTATTCAACACAAGCCAGGTAACTTTATCTTTGGTCCTCTATATATAAACATCACACAATTCATACAACATAGTCTTTCTTTATATGTTCTGTTGTAATAATTGCCAAATACCAATGGGAAACTGTATATTACTATATATTTATATATTTATAGCTATAAGATTCATTACCTGTACTGACTCTTCCAGCCGGACCTTTTGGTGCATCAGCTGGGTGCAGCGCTCCTCTGCATCGCCCAGCGTGTCCTGCTCCTGCAGGGAGACAGTGTGTATATGTGAGTATGCAGTGTGTTTCTTTGTTTTGTGCTTTTACATTCACACATTTACGATCGTGTGCCGGCGTGTGCGCTTACTGCAGCCAGAGCCAGCGCCAGGTCGTTCTTCTCCTGCGACAGAGTGACCATCTTCCCCTCAAGATCTTTGATCTTGCCCTCCAGCTCTTTGACCCTCTCCACCGCCACCCTCAGCTCCTCCTCCTTGGCCTTGAAGGTCTCCTCCTGACGAGCAACCATCAGCAGGGGCTTCACCTGAGGGAGCCAGGTAAGGAAACAGAATGAGGATGAATGTGATAGATATCATGGCATTTTATCGTTTGTCAAGAGGGTGGTGAGTTCTTACCTTGGTGTAGAGTTTCCACCAGCCCCAGAAACGCAATTGCAGGAACTTCCTCACATTCCGCTGGATGGCCATCAGTGCAATTCTGCATCATGCACATACACATGCAGCAACACTGTTAGTGCGAAGAGTCACCATCAGGTGAGACCCATCATTAAAACACACACACACTGACCGTCTGTCCACCATCTTCTTAAACTCAGTCCTCATCAGAGCTCCTCTCAGTTGAGCCTGCAGCATGGTTATGATCTTTGCCAGCCGCTCGTCACGCATGTCCTCTAGCTTTGCCAGGACACCTGCGCGGAAAAACACCTAGAGAGGAAATCACAAACAGGTGAACGAGTGGATGTATTTGATTGCCTTTCGCTTCCGGGTGTCACTGTCAAGAGAGGAGCAAGAGGCTGATGTACCTTGGTGTGGCCGATGCGGTACTCCATATTGTCCAGGCCGACAGAGCTCAGGATGAGCTCAGAGGCCTTTTTGTTGTCAACGAATCCCTTGGGGATGATGCTGGGGTTGAGGATGTAGTACCTGAGAAACATTAGTCATCAGGAGCAGGAAAATGGAGAGGAAACGGATGACGAGAAAATCAAAACCAACAGAGATAACGACTTGTGCAAAAATAGCAAAAGATAGATTTTAGCTACAGTTCCTGTAAGACCTTTGTTTGAATTCTGGGTACTGTAGTCTGTTGGGGAATCCTTTTCTGCAGATACGGATGCCCTCCAGTACACCGTTACAGGCCAACTGGTGCAGGATCAGATGGTTGTCTGTGACACCTTTACAACGAGAGAGAAAGAGAACATGATCATCGAGCCCAAATATTCCAGCTGAGAGTGGATATTTCACCAGTGGCTAAATAAGAAAACATGTGAGTGAAGCCATTCTCACTGTGTCCTTTGCATGGTGCCACAGAAACATACAATGGCCTTTCCTAACAATATGTCAAACATCATCACACACCCGTCACCCACTTACCTGACTTCTTGAACTCATTGGGGACGATGCAGCGGACAAAGTGGGGAGCAGTGCTTCGCAGGGTGCTCATCAGCTTGTTCAACTGTTCCTGTCGAATAGAAATATGCACATGTTGTTAGGGCTCCATGATGATAGTTGACATGACAGGGTGATGTGGATGACTGGACCATTCAGTGTCTGCTGCAGACAGTGTGGGATGTAATGCATGTAGGTGTTACCCTGTAGAAGTTGGAGACTGTTTGGAAGGACGACCCTTTCTTCTGCTTCTTGGTTCCCGTCGTGGCCTCCTCCTCTTTGAAGAGCAGAGCCAGCAGAGGCATGGAGGACTTCTGGAAGAGTCCCACCACGGTCTCGTTCAGAGGGTCTTTGTTCTTCTCCAGCCAGCCACCGATGTTATAACCTACCTGTGAATGGCACAAACAGCTTCACTATCCATGTATGCATTCATTTTACACATATGGATATAAATTCAGAGATGTTATTGACTTTGTGATAATACATATAAACACACATAGAGAGAGTCTAAAATGGCCCAGTAATCCAGTACTCACTGTGCCGGCATAGTGCACCAGTTCAAAATGAGCTTCAGGTCCTTTCTTCCCCCCTTTTGGCTTGAGGAAGTTGGAGGACTTGCCCAAATGGTTGTCATATAAAGCTGCTTTGAAAGTCGCGTCTGTCGCCTTTGGAAACACACACTGCTCCTCCAAGATGGAGAAAATCCCCATAGGCTGGACAGGAAACGGATGATGGGGGTAGGAAGAGAAACTGTTAGGTGACCTAAACATACCAGATATTGCAGGGCCATGTTTTTGAGCGTTTTGCCAACTGTGTATCTGTGAGTGTGTTACCCTTTCCAGCAGGTCGATACAGGCCTGCAGGTCCAAACCAAAGTCGATGAAGACCCAGTCGATGCCCTCCTTCTTGTACTCTTCTTGCTCCAGCACAAACATGTGGTGGTTGAAGAACTGCTGCAGCTTCTCGTTGGTGAAGTTGATGCACAGCTGCTCGAAGCTGTTTAGCTGGAGGCAAAAGACAGAGTTGGATCACGAGAGGTGAGAGGGCAAGTGACCTCGAGTGCTTGTGAGTGTAGTCAAGACCATCCATGTGCCTCTCACCTCAAAGATCTCAAACCCAGCAATGTCCAGCACTCCTATGAAGTACTGCCGCTGCATCTTGGTGTCCAGGGTCTTATTGATGCGGGTCACCATCCACTTGAACATGCGGTCGTAGATGGCTTTTGCCAGGGCGCCGATGGAGTACACACACTGGTCCTGGTTTTGACCTATATTCAAATATTTGTGGTTTACCCACACTTGTTGACAAGTCTGTTTCCCAGTGTTTCTATCATTTCACTGTCTTTGAATTACCTTTGGTCACAAACTCATTGCCAACCTTGACCCTGGGGCGGGTTATGCCCTTCTGCAGTTCCCCGGAGTTGATGGCCATGAGGTGGGCGACTTTGTCAGCCACTTCAGGAAGGGAGTAGGAGAGGCAACGAGGAATCAACCAAGGAAGAAGGACACACAAGTATGACAAAGAATAATATAGAAAGAAGCAATATATTGGGTATGAAAAATATAAGATTAATAAGACATGGTAGAAGAAATGTTGAAGTAGACGTGTGGAGCCAGAGAGAGAGAGAGAGAGAGAGAGAGAGAGAGAGAGAGCGGGAGAGGGGGCTGTGTTTTTTCTCTACCCTCAGTGGAATCCACATCAGCCTGTTCCTCTCTAGGTTTCTGTTTGAACTTCATGTTGCCGAAGTGCATTATGCCTCCAGTCAGCTTGTACACGCTCATCTTCTCCTCAGGAGTGAAGCCCAGAACATCAAAGGCCTCCTGTGGACTCGCAAACACAGACGGAGAGGACCAAAAAAAAAAGACATCATCATTACTGCTGCACACCACTCCTACACACACAAAGAGGCAACAGCGCCACCGACTGGCCAATCAGTTACTGTGATAATCAGCTCATATGAGGACATGTTGATTTAAACATAAGAGAGAGAGAACGAGTGTGGACTCACATCAGTGAGCTGCAGCTCCTCTCCATCATCCAGGTTGTCCACCACAGTGACTCCCTGACACACCCACACATACTTTTTGGGGTCCGGGCTGAGCAGCAGAGCCTCTGGAGAACACAGAAACATAATAATGAGACAACAGACAACAGCAAGAGGGTTCGATTCCTGGTCTAACTGGAGTCTCGATACTGACAAAGATTCCCTCTCTGTTATTTATACCATTCAGTTTGGTGGAGCTAATGTCTCTCACCCATGAGTTCTGGCTTCTTTCCGGAGAGGAGCTGGTAGAAGATGTGGTAACCTCTCTCAGCAGCCTGCTGGGAAATCACCCGAGACTTCTCCAGCAGATCTGATTCACAAACGCACACGAACCGGAAAAAATCATCGCAGACGCAATAAGGCATAAACGGTTTATAAGGATCCTCTCATCAGAATGGTTTTAATGTTCCAGCTGATGTGGGTTTTTACACTATGACAATAAAACAAAGCAAATAGTAAACAATCGCCTGACGTTTTATCAAGGTGCAATAAAGCTGCTGAAGCCCGATCCAGAGTAATATAAGAATAAATCAAACACAGACACTTACAAGTCTCTATATCAGCACCAGCCAGCTTAGCTGTCGGCCCAAAGTGGATCCGAATGAACTTTCCCTGAAACAAAGACACACCCATAAAAGTGGTTCGAATGATGTGACGAGTGTCTTTGATGATTAGGTACTTTATATTTTATCATTTGTTGTGGCCAAATGTAATGACGGAAACATGATCGTATATTTTGCGCGTCCTTACAAAGCGCGAGGAGTTATTGTTCCTGATGGTCTTGGCGTTACCAAATGCCTCTAGCACTGGGTTAGCCTGGATGATCTGGTCCTCCAGAGACCCCTGAGAAGAGAGGAGAGGTTAGACCTTTGACCTTTAACCACTCCTTCAATAACAGAGAAGAGAACATAAATCAGTTAACTAAATATAGTTAACTTTGCATCAGCTACTCGTACGCAGATGGACTTGCCTTGGAGTCTGGGGTTTTGCTCCCAGAGGCTCCAACATTGGCAAAGTACTGGATGACCTTCTTGGTGTTCTCAGTTTTGCCAGCGCCAGATTCTCCACTGGAGGAAAAATCAAAAACGACACAATGGAGACCACATGACACACATAAGCAGCAGAGCAATCCAATTTGCAAACAACAGCAAAAAAAAAGAAGAATAAGACGGCGTTCCTCACGTGATCAGCATGGACTGGTTCTCGTGCTCTGCGACGCCCGGTGGCCATGAGGGGAGGAACACAGAGACAGTGTGAGTGAAGTGAGGATAATGACTGCTGATTTCCCTCTGAGCAGATCAGAGGCCTGCTCATGTTCCCTGTCAGCAGCAGCAACCACAGCGGCAGCTGTCAGCTTCTCCCCTGATGCCACATAATGGCTTCAAAGCCGTTTCCTTTCTCCCTGAACAAATGATCACGCACTGCACTTATTGCAACCCCCCCCCCCCCCCCCCCCCCCCCCCCCCCCCCCACATACCATTTGCATGTTTACCTCTCCCCTCTTCCAACTTCAGCCCCCTCCTCTCACCCATCAGTGACCTACGACTGAGTCAAACCTCCACTCCTCCTGCTCTGTGCCACATCTGACATGATTCTCTCGAGGCTCTGCCTCCGGCGTCTCCTCACCCAGCAGCATGTCGTGGTAAGCGTTGTCGGAGATGGAGAAGAGGTGAGGCGGGACTTCACTGCGTTTCTTCCCCTTGTACATCTGGGCGACCTTAGCGCCATAGATGGGCAGCCATTTGTACGGGTTGATTGTCACGCAGAAGAGGCCGGAGTAGGTCTGCAAGTAGAAGAGAAGAATGTTTTAAGTATTAATCGACGATTTCTTTCGTCCACTAGGGGACTTGTAAAAGATGGGTTTTAAAAGAATGGTTAATATCAACACTAAAGGATTTTTTTAAATATAAACAGATAATATGCCTGTGAGTTTAAGTCATTTACTCAGCTACTCCTATTTACTCAAATTAATTATTATAATAAAAATTGCTGTTAACACAGGCTGAGTTGTACTTCTTGTGCTAAGTTAAATTATACTTTTAACGTAAACTTTGTGAAATGCTCCTTTAATACTACATATTAAACCTAGCAGGACTTAATCCAATCCGCTTTTGGTTTTAAGAACCATAAAACAGGTCTCTCTCATTGAGACTAACTGTATATATAAAGGTTACATAATTTTTTTTTTTTTTCCTGACATCCATGAGCCGTCACACAGACACGGTGGTTCAGGCTCACATAAATCCTCATGCTGACGTAGCGGCTGCGCAGGTTTTCCAAGACGCTGGCCTCGTTGAGGAAAGTGAGGTTGGCCATGTCGCTGGCTTGGTAGAACTTAGGAGGGTTCATCTGCTGAACATCATCCTTCCTCACAGACACAGTCTGGCCCGAGGAAAAAAAAAAAGAATAATTACCGAGTCATTATTTTAATTATGATTATTTTCATCATTCACCTAAGTGATCGTTTAAGATCAAATGTGCGTCTCCAGTCTCACAGTGTTCTTGCTGGTCTTGATGGTGACTTTGTCCCCATCCTCAGACTGAATCTCCCCAGGAATGAAAGCCTCCTTCTCATCTGTGACCCAGCAGGAGCGTTTGATGTCATATGGCTTATTCATAGCATCTAGCCGCTCCTTCTCTGTGGGATTCAGGAACGGCATGGGGTCCACATCGTCCCCGCATTCCCCTTTATATCCACCCGGCATGGCTGCTGCTGCTGCTGCTGCACACACCAACTGACCAGCTGGCTCACCTACCTGTACTGGCTGCTGCAGAGAGAGTCTGAGCAACAGACAGACAGTGAACAGAAAGTTTTAATACGAGTGAGAGGAGGGACAGGAGCTGTTCAATACTCACCGGGGCAGAAGGTGCTCCGAGGAGGACTATGGGTGTGGGTACTGAGGTCCTGCTGTTATATATCATGGCTTCCCCTTCCTGATATGGTCACAGCTCTAAAACCAGCCATCACCCAGAGGTCTCATCCCTCTGATCTGCCTGGCAGCTCAGGATCTGGGGATTCTTCAGTATTTCTCCCTCCACTTAGAGTTTCCCTGGAAAGCCATCACTCAGCCTGAAAGCATCTCCTTCCTTTCCTCACCCCATCACTGGGTCTATCTTCTCCTTCCCTCCGCCCTTCCACACCTCGATTTTCGTCCCACCGTGCCTCCAAACTTGACCATCGGTTGCTGTCTCTGCGCCTGCCTGATGGGATTTGGGATGAGTAAACAGGTTAAAATTAAAACCACTGACACACAGGGAAGGAGTGGGCATTTTGGTCCTCTTATTATCGTTTTCTTTTTAAGAGTCCCAGCCCAATTTTTTTTTTATTACATATGTGTTGTACCGGTCACTATGTCATCTTTATGTAATAAATCAAAGTACCTGAAATGAAAGTACTTGTTTTGCAGAAATAATTGTTTTACATGAGGATATTGGGTTATTAATATTGTATCATGTATCATTTTATGCATCATTGGTAAAGTTGCAGCTGGTTTAGCATGAGGTTAGTGAAGTTGTTCCAGGGTTTCTGAAAAGTTAGTTAGTATGAGACTGAAGGAAAGAGGGCAACATAGTTCTGCTGCAAACATTTGTATTTTGATCATGATATGTGAATGATATGTGTAATTTTTCTCCTTAAAATTACACTACAATGTTAAGGCAGTTTTAGCTATTAGTATTACCATTGCATATTATTAAAATTTTATCTTAAGTTTTTATTTTTTTAAGTTTTTATGTAAAGGTTGTATCTGTTAATAATTAATAATATCGTTAACTAAATGTAAGAGTACATTGCTCTTAAATCTGGTGATAATGAATTTTAAAGAAGCATAAATTTTTAATTTTATTTAGAACAGTTATCTCAAAGTGTACACAAAGAGCACAAAGTAATTGGGTAAATGAATGTGCTTATTGAATTTTTACCATTGCTGTTGTGACCTTATCCAGAATGTTGATTCCTGAGATCAGAAGCAGCTGTTGCTTATGTTCCCAAAAGGGGGCACTAATAGACACAGATTGACACTAATCACACACACAGCATCAGCCTCAAGGGAGTTAGGTTTACTTATAATATAAATCAGTTTTTTCCACCAGCAATTATTTAGAAAGGATTTCATTGTGGATTTTCTGCCAAAGGATTGATTTTAAAAGAATATGTTGCACAGTATTGTCTTTGCTCTTGTTTTTTTGCTCTCCCTCTCCCCATGTTTTCTCCTGGTATTACATGTTTGCATGTGTTCCCCGATGTGTAATTACGTTTTTCTCTAAGATAGAAATTATCTAAGTGACTGTGAACACAGTCAGCTGCTCGGGGCAAATTTTGGATAACACACACCCATAATCACATAATCATAGTAACAGCTGTACATGACTCTGTGTGTGTGTGTGTGTGTGTGCGCGCGCGGGCCTGCATGGGGTTACTGCCACCTGTGGAGTGTTGACATAGACAATCACATACATACAACCATGTAGGAATTAGACATATGTAGTGTTACTGGAGGGGTGGGTTATGAAAGCAAAATATTCTCTGAAGGGGAAGACTGAAAGAGAATCCTCAAGTCATCACTTCATCAGATTGAAAGATAAAAAAAATAGGGAAAAAAGAGAGGCTGAAACAGTGTTTTGTTTGTGAGAGATGGTTAGGCCAGCCTTGTGTCGAACAAGCCATTGCACTGCTTATGTGGATTTCCTGTGCCCTGTAAACAGGCTGATGAGAGGCTCCATTGTTCCAGTAGCTAATACTGCAGCCATGCAGTTAAAACCCAGAACTGCTAAAGAGCCAAATCCCTCCAACTATTATCCCTGTCCACCCAGCTCTCCCTCAGCCTCCAACAGACTGGACCAGTGTTTGCACCCCCTGCATGCTGTACTCCACATTCCCGACAACCAGTGTTTACAGGATATCATATTAGTTCAAGCAACATACAGTAATATATTACTTAACAGAAGTTGAAGCAAATATTATTTGCTTAATCGTGTTTTAGTTGCTCGTAGGAAGTTTCGACATTCAAAGAAAGTGTTGCTTGTGATCTTGTGAGAAAAGTAATTCTTCAGTCTGTTTGTTGTGTTGTCTTTCCACAGACTCTACTCTACATGAACGCAAAACAAATCATATTAGTTTTAATAGCTGTCACTGTGGACTTATTTCACTTGTAACTAAATATATGTGGAAGATAAGCAGTAGAAAATGGATGGATGGATGTAAATATTGAAAAAATAAAATACATTTCATTGTGTTCATTGATCTCAAAACATATCTAATGATTACCCTGCCTATTTTTAAAAAATTAAATATAATGAGATTGTTAGAAATCATAACATTTTAATAAACATACATATGGACAGGGTGTGTCTATGTAGTACAGGTAGTGTTCAAAATAAAAGTAAAACTAAAGCACTGAGTGTTTTTCTGGGAAGAAGCTGTCTTTGCGGGCGCGCCCACGCTTACCGGACGCGAGCACGCAACGTTTCTCCCTTATGAGCATGACGTCAGCACGCGCCTGAGCCTGCCCGAAAATGTTCTGCCGTGTTGTTAGGTTTCGAAAGAGCGCAGGACTTTGCCATGAAATAATACATTTTTACCGGTGAGGAAAGGGAAAACGCGGCGCATGATTTCAAACTCCACTCATTCGGGTTCCCATTAAGTGGTGAAACTGTGTTTTTGGGAGACTCCAACGGGAAGTTTGTGTGATCGTTTTTCCCGGAGTGATGTCGAATCCTGGGACTAGGAGGAACGGGTCCAGCATCAAAATCCGACTGACAGGTAAAAAACGAGACCGAAAGAAAACGCTTACGGTGCATGTTATGACTGGAGCGCAAATATCTTCCCATGCTAGCTGCTGTTGTTGTATGGGCAGACGCGACACCACGGAGTGTCTGCGGTCCTCGGCTCTGCCTTCTGCCCAAACATCCGGTTTTTGTGTGACAAACACAGAAGCACAAGTGCTAGCTTGTTAGCCGAGTTGCTAACGAAATTGCCGAAAGGACAGTCAGGAAACAACCCACTGTCCTGTGTGTCTCACAGCTCACATGTCCGACTGGTCAGCTGTTCTCGGGTCAATGGTAACACCAACGCCTGAGAGTCACAGTCATAAACTTAATCCGTTGCTAACACTCGCCTCTTAGCCATCTCGCGTTAGCTAATCGAAACATTATAGTTAATGTTGACCGCTAACGCTTCCTAGCTAACGTTACACCCAATTTTTGGTGGGGCTGACCACCAGCCAAACCCCAACGCCTGACCTGGATGCGGCGAATGCTGTACAGAGAACAAAAACAAATGTCAAATTGCAGCCTTTCTGAGAATCGATCTATCTATTGGATGGTGTGACATGCTAGCCTAGTTCACTCATGAGTATTGATTGGCATTTCGCTGCTGTGTCAGCTGCAGCTAGACAAATGTCTGACTCGCCGAACTTGTCCTGACAAGGGGCACGAGATGTTTGCTATCTGGCTACACTACACACTAACGTTTTTATTTCGTTTTTGTGTCAGACTCTCCTCTGCAGGACACAAACACACATTCAAAGTGACTCTAACGCACAGCTGGAACAATGGTCTTTACTGTAGCTAATGTGACCCCACTGTGCATCCAAGGGCCTCTATTCAGATGGTAATGACCACTCTGCCGCTGGGCAGACGCCTTGTCCCTCTGATTCATACAACTGAGCTCACCGTGGAAGACTGTGCTGGGTGTTTTTTTGAGTGAGTCTTGTTAGCAAACTGCTGTCGATAAATATCTGCTGAATGTTGTATGCTCACATAGTTCCTTCTTTTCTTAAACTGAGAACTGACAGAAAAAAACATCATTTAATAACACTGTTTGCTCATTACCATTTACGTCAAAGTTGATTCATACTGACAGCAATCACATGAAGTGTCTCACTTTGCCCACAAACACAGTGGCTCCTAACCAAAAGCAGTTCCCTCTTATAGGTTAAAGAAAACCTTTACTCAAAAATGTTTAACATACAGCGAGGAACAGAAGTAAAGAAAATCGTCACATCTAACTTGCATGTACGTCTTTCTAATAGTTTTTAGTAAGCTAAATAGACAATGATATTCACATGTCGATCCCCTATTTGTAAGAAGGACTAGATACAGTGTTAGTGCTGAAATCCAGCATGTATGTGTGTGTTTCTAAACCATCCACTCATTATTTCAGCTTGGATGCTAAAAAGTTTGTTGCCTGCGATTGTGTCCCGCCCCCACAGGTATGAGTGGAATTCTAATTGGGTAAGGAATGTGCGGTGAGCCAATGGGGGTGCAATGCTGCTTGGCTAGCTAGCTCTCTGTTTAGTCTGTCATAAAGAGGGGTTGTTTGGCTTACGTCTGAAAGGCCTGTGTGTCTGTGGCAGGGACACAGACAAAGACCAGGCAAAGTTGTCATTGGTTCACATTTAAGAGATTGGGTTATGTTTATGTAGACATGTCTTGGCCACCAAAAAGATGATTCTGGTGCCGTTCTGTCCTTTCTATGTGATAAACTGAAAAAGTGAAGTCAGTATCAGAAAAGTCGTCCTTAACAAAAGTCTTCCAATGAGATGTGGTATAACAGACTTCAGGTGAACACTTGCTAATCTTGCACATCTTGTTTCGCAATATATATTATATTATTATTATATTTATTATTTATTAGCACCATGTGTTCATTCATATTTTAGTCCTGGTTATTTATTCTTTGATTTGGCACAGCAGCATCATGAAATATGGTCACAACAGTGCAAAATTCAGGGAATAAATTGTTCAAAAAGTAGGAGAAAGGGTTTGTCCACTTCAAAATAAATAGGCTTTATTCAGAGAAATACACTCGAGTAAATGTAAGAATCTGCATTTCAGCAGGATTATGTTAATTTGCCTGTGAAAGCAACACGTGCCACTCGAGGTTTTTGTGCCCTGTAGCTGGATTGAACACAGACGCAGTGTTGGGACAGCAGGTGATTCTCACAAGGGAGAGGGAGGAGGAAACCTGGAAGGAGGCTGTGGAGGTGGGAGAATAATGAATAAATAAGGAAATTACATTGTTTTTATCACACGTGCACTGCGCCTATTTACTCACAAATCTGTCAGTGCTTTTAGACTAAATCAAAGTTGCAGTTTGATAAAGTTGAAAATAAAATACTTGATGGTGACATGGTATTGGATCAGTGCATAGATTTGTGCACTCGCCCATGCTGTCATTTTCAGCAGTGAGAAAGGCTTTTCTGATGCTGGAATTGGCACATCTTCACTGCAAACCCCTGAATTATTTGTGCAAACATGCTGGGACTTGCAGTTTTTAGAAATGCTGCTAACCTGAAACAGCAGTAGATCAGTCTTCATCATCTTAATTGAACTGCATCTGCTTGTTCACTCAATAGAAGATGAATAAAATTTGCCAAAAAAGAAAGCGGCAGTGGGGGAAGTTAAGAACAAGCTGAGCTGCGGCTGTGTGTGCGATTTTACCAGCCATGACCTTGGCTGAATGAGGAAATTCCTGAGATGCAGAGACAGGATCTGTCACTAACTCGGTGCCACAGAGGAGCTGGTCAAGAGGCGGAACAAAAAAGAGTAAAAATAGGGGTGTCTCTTGTCCCTGGCAAGAGATTGGAGGGTGAGAGGGGAGGAGAGCACAGGAGTGAAAGTGACAGAGAACGTCCTCTTCTGTTAGCAAGGAAGAGGAGGCAGGGGAAACTGGAAACCTGATTCTCTGCGTCTGTCGCTGTGTTTCTTACATCGTGTCTGTGTAGAAAAGATGAGATCTTGTTGTGGAATGTATGAGTCGGGGGAGCTTGAGGACAAGGAGGAACCAAAGGGGATGATGAGGAAAAGAGAAGGATATCCTGCAGCCATTCTCCATGGGTTAATCACAGGAAATAGACCAGGCTACACTAGACACCACACCACAACAGTCACCACATCCTAAAACACCAGCTGACTAACTTCCTAGAGAAATGTCTGGGCCAAACCAAATCCTGGAACTCAAAGCCTTGATTATGTGTCTAGGTGGTGTAGATCACAACATTGCTTTTGTTCTTCTGAAACAAGACAATGCTCACAGTATCATAACATGTCTTTTTAGTTAGTATAAGTTGTATTTCTGGCTGCAATTATAAGTTATTAGTAGAGCTAGGAAACAAAACAGAAACAATAATTATCGCAATATAATTTTCTTCAATAGCAATGCAACAATCATGATAACTATCTATATTGACAGATATGACATTATTTACTGTGATAATCTTTTTGACCTTGACACGTAGTTATTGTCATGATTAATGAATCTACACACAAAATCTAATATAAATCTAAACACATTTACCCACATGCATGGTAAACTACAGACTTACAAGTGCACATTGTCTTGGTCAGTTAAGAGCTGCTTTCTGAATCCACAAAGACGATGTGGCAGAGAAGGCATTCTGGCACTTTCACTGTGGGCGGCTGTATATGTACAATGACTAGCCTGTACTTTACAGTCTGCATGTCACATACCTTTTCCTGCTCATTACCATCCTTGGGCATATATATATATATACGTATATAATCCTAACCAGCATTCTTCCTCCTCAGATGTTTTAATCTGCACCAGCATCAATTTGTAGCAGCCTACACACACTGGGATCATTTACATATTTGTGTCTGTGACATTTTGTACATAATGATTTTTTTGTTTTGCAGTATTATGTGCCAAGAACCTTGCAAAGAAAGACTTCTTTCGTAAGTATCTCTATTGTGCTCATTTTCGTGTGCATGAGAATTCCTAATGATATATGATGCGTTTGATTAAGGGTTTCTGTGTGTACTATCAAAAGCAACACTATAAACAAATTGGCATTGGTTTTGCTTGGTGTGCAGTGGTGCTATGATGCTTTCAATCATTCCCACTATTTTCTCACAGCAGAAAAAAGAAGCAGTGCCTGTGATGGCACCATAATAACATGTTTTCGTTCAGTATTACGATACGATATTTGTTCAATGTTCTTAATGCTTTTGTGAACATGTCGGGATTTGTTTTTGGACATGGTCCATCTAAAACCACTAGAATCAGGTTCTTCACTTCCACCAGTGTCATCTTTGGTGTGCTTCCCAGGTACTGTTAATGACGGTGTCAACCAAACAAAGTTTGCTATTATTGTGAGTCACAGTGTAGCAAATTATAGGGTAGTCTCAAAATGCAGAAGCATACAATTAATCTGAATGTGTGCAGCGGCAGGGAGTGGGGATTTATTGTTAATAGTGCTGAGTGCCACACTTTTACTTTTGCCATCGTGAGATAATTTAGCAACTGATTGTAAATATTTATGTACAGGTCTGCCAGATCCATTTGCCAAAGTTGTGGTGGACGGATCAGGTCAATGCCACTCAACAGACACAGTCAAGAGCACACTGGATCCCAAATGGAATCAGCACTATGACCTGTGAGACACCGTCAAGGCTTCCTGTTCATTCTGCTTTTCTTTGAGATGTTACAATTACTGATGCATAGCTGCACCTGTTGCTAAACGTACATTTGTACTGATATAGTGTCTTCCTTGTGTAAATACGTTAAAATCAGATTCTTTTTTTCAGCTACATTGGTAAGACAGACTCCATCACTATTAGTATATGGAACCACAAAAAGATCCATAAACGACAGGGGGCAGGCTTCCTGGGCTGCATACGACTTCTTTCCAATGCTATCAGCAGGCTAAAAGACACAGGATGTAAGTATATAATGTAAAGAATGCGCATATATCACAGACACTGCAAAACATCCCGTCTGTTACATTGATATTTTTAGCGCAGTTGTGTCGAGTGTGGAAGAAAACAAAATAAGATGTTAGTTTTAAAGCATTCTTACTCCTCTCTTTACAGATCAGCGTCTAGATCTATGTAAGCTCAACTCGTCAGATAGCGACGCAGTGCGGGGGCAAATTGTTGGTAAGGCTGTACACACATCCAGTTCTCACTTTGTGTCACTTATCTATCACCCCTTTATATTTTGTTCTCCCGCTTTCTCACATGCAAGTGCTGACTGTCATCATTCTGACCTTTACCACTTGTTTGTTTCCAGTGAGCTTACAAACACGAGACCGCATCGGCAGTGGAGGCCCTGTGGTGGACTGCAGAGGGCTGTTGGAAAATGATGGGTGAGTTTGTCGCCAGACATTATCCTGCCAACATCACATAGTAACAGTTGGTAATTGTTGCGTTTCTAAATGCTTAAATATGTTATAATAATTTTTATGTACGATTTTCCTGAGAAATTAAACACCATTCACTGAACAGATGTGGAGCCGCCATTAAAAGTGTTTGTGTGTGTGTGTTGAGTAGGCCCGTGTTTGAGGGATGTTTCAGTGAAGAGCCGCTGCCCTACTCTGACTCCACTGGTGCAGCTGGAGGTGGGAACTGTCGGCTCGACTCACCCAGTCAGGAGAGCCGTCTCCAGAGCCAGCGAATCAGAGGGCAGGACTCCAGAGGACATGGCCACACTCCTCAGAACAGACCGCATGGGCACCAACCACCTGATCTACCAGAAGGATATGGTCAGTCAGTCACTCCCCTGACATTATGTTCTTACTTTTGATATTAATTTGACTCTCTAATGTCCTCCTCATAAAGTTGTGTAAAGTCAACATATTTCTTTGTTTTCTTTATTAAACAGAGCAGAGAACAACAGTGCAGGGCCAGGTTTATTTCCTTCACACACAGACAGGCGTCAGTACCTGGCATGACCCTCGGATACCGCGGTACGATTACACTCTGCTTCACTGACAACAAGTAATGTTATTTTATGTTAGCAGCAGCTAACGCACCACTAACCAGAAGCACTAATTCAACAGAAGAAGGAAAATTTCTCCGTTTTTTTTCCTTGGGCCTCCCTGGTCTGGGTATTGGTCAGTATGATGGGCTAAGAAGATACAGTATGTAGGATTAAGAGCAAGAAGGAAGCCTGCTCAAAAGCTCAGATGTCTCAGTCTAGTCTTTTGTCTCCCGTGCAGCGACCTGGCCAGTGTGAGCTGCGAGGAGCTTGGTCCATTACCAGTGGGCTGGGAGGTCCGCAGCACTGTGTCTGGGCGGATCTATTTTGTGGACCACAACAATCGTACTACACAGTTCACAGACCCACGCCTACATACCATTATCAGGTAGAGGAATACGTAGACATTCAAATAACTTGCTGACTCAGTCAACATATGTTTTCATGTCAATGCAATGTGTGATGCTATCTGCTCTTTTTTCACTTATTTCTGTTTCCTCTGCTTACAGTCAACAATCCCAAGCAAAGGAATCCTCCCAGACCCCCCAGATGGATGTGGGTGGTGAGGATGGGGGAGTTGGAGGAGTAGGGGGCGGTAGTGGAGGAGATGGAGATGTTGTAGCACGCTATGAGAGAGACCTGGTCCATAAGTTGAAGCTGCTCAGGCACGAGCTTTCATTGCAACAGCCTCAAGCAGGACACTGTCGCATAGAGGTGTCCAGAGAGGAGATCTTTGAGGTGGGTGTCGGAACAAAATAACAGCTGTATGACAGTTGTGGAGGGGTGATAGATACTGTGAGAGGTTTCCTTTACTCACATATTGTGTTATATGTGTATGTTGAATAGGAGTCATACAGGCAGATAATGAAGATGAGGCCTAAAGACCTGAAGAAGCGTCTGATGGTGAAGTTCAGAGGAGAAGAGGGCCTGGACTATGGTGGAGTGGCCAGGTAATTCACATTCACATCACTAGGGATGTGAATACATACTACTACTATAGATGTGCTTTGTAATATAAAATATTGCGAAATAGAAAGTATAACCATGTGCTGGTTGTCTGTAGGGAGTGGCTGTACCTGCTGTGTCATGAAATGTTGAACCCCTATTACGGACTGTTCCAGTATTCTACAGACAATATCTACACACTACAGATCAACCCTGATTCCTCCATCAACCCTGTGAGTTCACACACATGCCCACACACACACAGAAAGCACTTCAGTAAGAGGACTCTCCTTGACCACCTGTGTTTCTCTTTGTGTCGGCTTCTTTCAGGACCATTTGTCATATTTCCACTTTGTGGGTCGCGTGATGGGCCTTGCAGTTTTTCACGGTCACTACATCAACGGGAGCTTCACGCTGCCCTTTTACAAACAGCTGCTCGGCAAACCCATCCAGCTCAGTGACCTGGAGACCACTGACCCAGAGTTGCACAAGAGCCTCGTCTGGATACTGTGAGCACATTTACCTGCACAAACTCAAATCAGTCTGATATGAACATGAGAAACGAGAGAAACGACCACCTTTCTGTTTTTATTGTGAACTGTTCCCATCTGAAAATGTATAGATAACTTACTCTTATACACTTTCCGCAGAGAGAATGACATCACTTCAGTCCTTGATCACACGTTTTGCGTGGAGCACAATGCCTTTGGAAAGTTTCTACAACATGAACTCAAACCTAATGGGCGTAATATTCCCGTCACTGAGGAGAACAAGAAAGAATATGTAAGGTAAGGACATTGTCACAGTTATGCTGAATCTATTTTGGGGGTCTCATCCAAACTGTGCCACCAGAGTACTGTGCTATGGTGCACAATACTTTATGCTTGTTTGTAATCGTGTATTTGTTTGGCCTGCATCATGTGTGTTTGTGTTTTTCAGACTTTACGTAAACTGGAGGTTTATGCGAGGAATTGAAGCCCAGTTTCTGGCTTTGCAGAAGGGTTTCAGTGAGCTCATCCCCCAGCACCTCCTCAAACCTTTTGACCATAAAGAGCTTGAGGTATATATGCTTTTATGAGACAAATCAAATAAATAAAAGCATGTATAATTTTTCATTCCAGTTTGGTTCACACAACAACAAGAAACCCACCTTGATATTATGTTAAAGTTTTGTTGCTTCAGTTTATTGTGTTTACCCTCACCTCTCATTTATCTTCTCCTCTCCTCCTCATCCAGTTGATCATCGGTGGATTGGGGAAGATTGACCTTGCAGACTGGAAGACAAACACCCGTCTGAAGCACTGCACAAGTGAAAGCAATGTGGTGCGGTGGTTCTGGCAGGCAGTGGAGGCCTTCAGTGAGGAGAGGAGAGGGCGCCTGTTGCAGTTTGTCACAGGCTCCACTAGGGTCCCACTACAGGGTTTCAAAGCACTGCAGGGTGGGTCATGCACTAGCTCAGAGAACACACACATGCACACGCACAAGACATTTCACACCAGTAAAAAGCATAATAACCACAGAAAATTAACCATCTTCAGGAAACAAATTTCGTTACGTGTGGTATGTGCCGGATTTCTTGGTTTTGGCTTTAGCACGCATGGTGAACCAAAATAAAACAATTAAAATAAAACACATTTGACAAGCTTCCTTAAAACTGAATACTTTGCATGAAAGTTTCCTGTCATTTTTTTGATGCTAGTATGCGTATCACATTCATTTAATTCATTTCTAATGTCAGCTGACCTACTATGAGTTTTGATTAGTAATGTTCTTGTTATAAATACTGCATTTTGTTCTGTGTAGCAGAGGAGAGCAGTGATAACTAGAATGAATGTGTGTAAGGCTCTACAGGTTCTGCAGGACCAAGGCTCTTTACCATCCATTTGATAGATGCCAACACAGACAACCTGCCAAAGGCTCACACATGGTAACAACACAGAAGAAATAATATGTCCTTCTTTTGTCTGTTTTTGTGTCAAGCCTGCAGTCATCAATTATTCCTTTCTCTCTTTAGTTTTAATAGGATAGACATCCCTCCATATGAGTCTTATGAGAAACTTTACGAGAAACTGCTGACGGCTGTGGAGGAGACCTGCGGCTTTGCTGTGGAGTGATGAATCTACAACCAAAACAAACCTACACGCAGTCACACTTGTGCTTGCCCACAACTATTTGACATTTTACATATGCACACACATAAATCAATATAAGGTATACAGAGAGTATACTAAACAGCCAGGCATCACAAGAACACACACTTGCCACCTCTTAACCACCCAGCTGTTGGGGGTTAAAGGAGGAAGCACAGCCGGATGGGGGAGTATTTTAAAAATTTTTAAGATGTTTTGAAGAAGCATTTTTATCCTTCAGTTTTAACAAGCTATGATGTCATCCTTCAGAATGTCTAACAGCCACAGTGAATTTGACTACAGTCATGCTTGAATCCATGGACGGAAACAGCCAATCAAAAATGAGCCTGAGAACAAAACATGTTGAAATTCAGTGAATGAAGAACAAGGCGGAGACTGATTGTCTTTCTGTCTGACAAGCTGATTGATTGATTTGTATTCAACCACTGTTGTGTGTGTGTGTAGGGGCGCGTGTGTGAGTGCGTGTGTGTGTCAGGCATGGCAACCTGTTACGTTGGAAAAAAAAAGATCAAATGAGCCTGCTCTTCCTGTTTGGTAACTTCTTGTCTCTTCTGTTTGTATCTGGGACCACTCTGATCCATTCTGTTATTTTATTATTTATTACTAAGTGATTACCGACCAAGCTGCTATATGCTCTACAAAGAGCTTACACTAATCTCTTCATCACCCCCTCTTCTGGAGTCGAAGGGTCAATTCACTTGCAATTCAAGTAATCCACAAAGTGGGTTTCATTGAA
Organism: Trinectes maculatus; assembly: GCA_016785345.1. NCBI lineage: Eukaryota > Metazoa > Chordata > Actinopteri > Pleuronectiformes > Achiridae > Trinectes > Trinectes maculatus. The sequence goes on from JAFBJQ010001445.1 coordinate 353,281, forward strand.
TTTTGTTACTTTTTTTAACATTGATATTATTGCAGTGAAATACTCTGTCATTGTATGGAAACTGTTAGTGTGTTGGTGTTTTAAATGCCATGTTACATTTATTGAAGGGAAAGGGATTGACTTTTCCAGCCCTTATTTTGAAATCTAACAAATCTGACATGAGGCAGAAGACCAAGGACATGATTTGGATTTTTTAATGAGCCACAAGAATGGAAAGAAGGAGTCAGCTTCAGGAATTCTTCAGTTGTATGTCACATGTATAATAAACTTTCACAGCCTTTTGTAGAGGTTTCATCCATTACACCAACTTTTTTTTGTTGTTGTGGCCCAGATTATTCTCTGCCTGTCTTTTTGTCAATAGCCTGAATGTTAGAGTAAGTAATCATCCTCTTCAAGACCATCATGAATGAACAAAGTCTCTTTACACTCATTAATTCTCCATAGACGTGAATGAAATCAAAAACCTAAATGTTGAGTGAATAATGTGGAAAACATTGAGTTTGTTGTAGATTGAAGACTGTTAAGCAGTATCATTTCAATCTGCTTTTTTAAGGTTCTGATTTCATTGTGTTATGGATGCAAGAGTATTGTAACTTACTATGTACTTAACATTTATGGAAAAATACAATGTAAATAAGATTATATTAAAAGAAATTAAATTGAAAGTACATGCCTGGTGTTATGTATGTCATCTTTCATGTAAAAGTACAGCAGCAGCTATCATTTTCATATTTTATTGAGCCTTTAATTATTTCTACAATAAAATGTTTTGACAGTTTAAACCCTAAATTCAAGGGTTGGCCTTTCCTATCACTTACCACTGATTATTAAAACATGTCAAATTAGATGCCAACAAATATTTACTTTATGAAAAATATTAATGTAGCTACATTTTCCTGCTTGGTAAAAATAACTGTAGGAGCCATATTGGCAAAGCTGATAGGTTTCCTTTGAAGATGACAAATGTGGCTTATGCTTGCTTTAATGCTTTAATGTGCAACACTTTCCTTTGGGGTTGCGTCGACCTCATGCTACACTACACAGCCATGGATGTATTACCTCTACTTTTGTATATAAATATATATAAAGAAAGAGAGAGAGTGAGTAAAAGTCCACAGAAGAAGAAGAATTCAAGCACACACAAAACCACACAGAAGACAGGAGACAGAAACAGGAAACGGTGACGGCTGGAGAAACAGGAATCGGAAGAGGAATTGTCAGCCTGCGGAGCGAGACAGTTTCTCAGCGATTAACCTGTGCCATCTACCAGAGCGATTCACCTACACCGGACGTCAGCAGAATCTTAGGTTCTCTTCCTTATCAAGCTTAATGCTAGGAAGGCTGCAATAGTAGTGATGATTGTTGTAACTGATGAACATGGAAATTGGATAAATAAAATTGGATTGAACAAACAGCTACAATAACCTTGTTTCTAAACCATCAAACTGATGCATGTACTTCAAACATTAAGGTCTGTACCATTCAAAACCATAGGTTTTTGTTTTGATATTGAGATTTGAGATTGTATCTTAAATATGTCATTTTTGTGTTTGTCTTGTGTTTTTTTTTTTTTTGTTTTTTTTTTTTTTGGAACAGGTGACTATCAACCCAGTAAGAGTATAATTTAACGTGGAGACCTGTCCTCCAGCTGCCTTGCGTCACATGACGTCTGCGTGGACACACTTCCCCTAAAGACCACACTTCCCAGAAGCCTCCTGACTCACGCAGGGGGAAGTGAGGCGTGTGACGTCAGTGGCTTTTCTTGTTTTGGCAGTTTGTTTCGATATTCACGGATTGCCAGTCTTCGAAGAAGACGATTAGGGCTGCCACATCGTCACAAAGCTGCGGTATTGAACATGTTTGCCCGTGAATGCGTCAGGTAGAGCTCTTAGACACGTTTGGGTCGAAGCAGCCTTGTGGACAGGGATTCTGACAGAAGTGAGCGAACAACTTACCCTGCTGGCTAGCTAGCCAGACACGCTAATTAATTTTAGCTTAGCCAGGAGCAGTGGTTTGTTTTCTGTGTACGCGGAAACGATCAGTTGTTTACTTGGCATGTTATATTTTTTCACGACAACATCTTTTAACCTGTAAACTAATGTCATTTTGTTTAGGCTAACCTTAAGGTATAATATAGTATAGCGCACGTTCATGTAGCTACTATTTAAACACTGTCATCTGTTACCGTCCAGCTTCACTGGTTAAAATAGGAAAGATTCATATTGACTTAATGTTTACTGGGATTTGAGTAAGGCGAGTATGACTGGGTGAGCGAGAAGAGATGATGTGCAATTAATAAAATAAGTGTTATAAAATATTGTAATATGATTAGATTGGCCAATACAACCCATTCAACTTTGTTAAATATGTTTTTTCCAGACTGTGATTTATTTTTAAATCAGCTTCCGTCATCTGTTCCTTCTGCTCAACTGCCTTGACAAGTCATCATTTTTTTTAAGCGAAACCATTTGTTCAAATTCCAGGGGATTACCAGTTCTTAAATGTGTGTGTGTGTGTTTGTGTGTGTGTGTTTGTGTGTGTGTGTTAGATGGCGCTAATGGAGCAGTGACTGTGTTTAGACGGTTGTGTAGAGCTGGTAGGTGTAGATCCACAATGGCAGATGGAGGCAGTGACGACGATGTAATTCACCTGGCAAGTTTTAACGTCCACCGTAGCCAAGGTGAGACGCATCTTCACACATCCACCTCAGTTTGACACACTCAACAGACAACTTCTCTCATGACATTTCCCCAGCTATTACTTAATTACAGTTTGCAAGATTCAGTGTAACAGAAACCGTGATGCCAGGGTCCTACTTATGTTTCATATCATAGATCTTAATGAAATATTGTCCAAAATGAGACATTTGTTCAACTTTAACTTTAAGATTGCACAATGTAAAGTCAGGTCAATGAAAGGTGAAACTCTTCTGCAGAAAGTTTTTTAAATTACCCGTCAGTACCCTTAGGCTTTGCATTGCAAAGTTTCATTTTTAAAATTCTTTTCGTATATGAAGCGTTTCAGTGTTAGCCAGAGTCATCCCTTGAACTTGCATTGTTTGTGAGAGACTTTGTATGACCTTTTTTTTCTGTTTCAGAAATCCCACAAATCTTTATCCAGAAATCCCTTACATACTTACAATACTTAGGTGTTATCTCTGTACATGCACTTTACAGAAAATGCTAATAAAAACTTCCACATGGCTGTGTAGGCTCCTGTGTTCGTAAGAGGGAACTCATCACCATATCTGATGACTCAGATGAGGAGCCTGTGACTCTGGTACCTGGTAGTCCTGTTTTAGTCCCAGACGATGCTGAGGATGATGACATCAGCATACTAGAGGTGACCGATTCACAGTGTCCTTTATGTATAGATATATTTTTATGAATCAATATCAGTTTGTCACTTTTTCTTTTTGTTGTTGTTTGCAGCCACTAATTCCTGCACGCAGACATGTGATTCGCCCAGCAGCCAAATGGAGTGGTGCCTCTCAGAACCTAATTCAAGTTGTAGGTTATGCCAGTGCAACTCCTGGGGTTTCTGTGGAGGACCCAGGCTCTGCCCCCTCTACCTCCAGAGATGCCAGTGCCAGCTCCTCCACAGTAAGGCCAGCCATGGGAACACAAACAACAGTTCCATCTGGCTCTTGTGGAAACACACAGCCACAACCTGTCTCTTCTTCATACACACAGACTCAGTCACAACCTAACACAAAACCACAACAGCAGGATGGTACATCCACACATAGAAATTTGGAACTCCATGCAGTTTCGTCTGTCCATAACCCATCTACCTCCACAATTGCCAAGACTGACACCATTTTATCCAGAGTACCTTTACGACTAATTCACCCTCAGCCTAGCACATCTGGACTCACACAACCACGTGCTGGCTCTTCAGCAAATACACCGATGGAAACCCAAGCCGGTACCTCAGCCAGTGCTACACATTATTCATGTGTGGTTGCAGTAAGTGCTTCAAAGACACAAGATAAGGCAAGCACAAGTGCTTCCTCTCAAGACAATCATCAGGCTAGCAATTCTGCACAGTCAGACTCTCAGCCCAGTACATCAACACAGCCCCAGTTCAGTGGCAACACAACTCTACAGCCACACGTCATACGGGCCAGTGACATAAAGGTAGTTGTTCGGCCACGACAGCCAAGCATCGTGGCCCCTGTTCTAATTACTCAGACCCAGCTGCAGCTCAGGACCCAGAACCTGATGCCGCCTGCGTCAGTCAAGCGAATGCATGGTAATCTTATTCAGATTGAGCCAAAACCTCTGGCCCAGGCCCCTGCCCAGCATATAGTCCAGGCAGCACAACTCACTCAGGTGATACCAGTGGCCCCCCCTGCAGTTCTAATTGCTACAGCCCCAGAGAGACTAGGACCTCCAGAGGCTGGTCACAGGATCATCTTGGGGAGCCAAGCCACAGGGGAGGCCGTTCCCAATGCTCCGCCGCAAGCTGGTGTCTCTGGTGTTGTTGCACAAGCCCACGGCCTCAACAGAGGGTTGCCTCATGTGAACTCCAACCCTCCTGTTCCTCCAGCTACAACAGCTTCCGTCCCTCACAACGGCGGAGAGGCTCGTCTCATTATAGCCCCAAACCCAGACAGGCTCAATCCAGCCCCTATTGTGGTTGCAGTCCCTCCTGCACCAGAAGATATTCCCAGAATAGAGGATGCAAGGCCTGGTCCCTCTGCACCACAGCAGCATCCCCACATCAGAACAGTCATCACTGCCGTTGTAAGTAACAAATACGCCCACATATGCTCTACATCTCAAAAGAAAGAGGTTATTATCAATGTCAATAACTTGGTGCTTCTCATCTTCTCTTTTCTGTCACTCTCCCAGCTGGATCTATTCCCAGATGTCCAAGAAGCCTATGTAGCAGAACTAATTCAAAAGAATAATGTGAAAGACTTGAATGTGTAAGAAGTATCTGCTCAACATTATACATGATTTAGTTTTGTCGATATTATGCCATTCTGCTGTATGTGAATCCATGCAAGCCTGTTTAACTGCATCTGCCCTGTCCTCTGTTTCCAGAATCTGTAACCTGCTGTTAGAAAACCCTGAGTATCCAAGGAGGGACACTGCTGCAGCGGCAGCTGCTCCCACCAGCATCCTGCTGGAGTCTGGAGACATCCAGACAGAGGCGAGTTCGTCTGTTAGACCCACAGCAGTATAACATCTGTAAAGGGTGTCACTAATGGATGCAGTTTGTCAGTGGAGTTTAGATTCTTAACATGAAAAAATACCAGAGTGATTTAGTGAATGTCAACATTTAACCGTACATGATTTTGGTGTGTCAAATGGAAAAGGAACAATAATAATAAATTGATGGTAACAGGATACTACACACACACACACACACACACACACACACACACACACAGACATCAGGAAGAAGCATTTTGTCAAATTTGCAGTTACATAGCAGCGTCTTTTTCCATTAGACTCGATGATTGCTCCACCGCTGAATGATCTTGGTATTTGTTTTAATACTTCTGTAATGTATCTTTTCAGGTGAGTGAGGACCTGTTTGACTATGCCAAGTTGGGCACTGTGGGACCTGAGGCAGTGATGCAGGCTGCAGACTTGCTCATGGCAGATTTCAGGATGCTCAGCTGTCAGGACATCAAATGGGCCCTCAATGCTCTAAAGGGACACTATGCAATTACACGCAAGGTACCCATGATCTCAGTGTACGCTGAACATTTTAAGAATCTATCTTTTCTCTAATTTCTTGTCCTCTATTTTAAACATTGCCATTATTCTTTCTCTTCTCCCCCAGGCCTTATGTGAAGCTCTGAAGAAGTGGCAAGATTCAGGCGACCCCTCAGGAAAGAGACGACGGAGCAGAACATCCTCTGAGCGCTGTTACATTGATTTCCATTTTGAGCATGGTGGGCAAAAGTTCTTTTTTTTGTATCTGTGTGTGTACTCCTGCTTTCATTTTCAGATGCTTTCGTCTATGCTCCCACCTCAATGATACATTTACGAATACATAGTTTTAAGGAAAAAATAAATACTGTTACATGCGGATAAAACCATTCAGCTATTCTTTTAGTAGGCTTAAGTAAATGATTGTGCCATTTTGTGATCATTTTTGATGTCATTTTCAGTTTAGACTTAAGTGTGTGAAGTTGATTTAAACCTGCTTTTACCTGTTGTGTCAGTCTTTGATTGAACTTGGATTGGTGTGGATTGTAAATGATTTCTCTGTCCACCAGGTTCAGTGAAGTTTGACAAGAGGATGTATTTCTTGGAGAATGACCGTCGCTACTTGAGGACATACAACAATCCGGAAGCTTCTGTGCAGAAGGAGCTGTCATTCTATCAGCAGAAAGCCAAGGAGTGGGCAGAGGTGATCACATGCACACCCACTTCTCTAGTTGTTCAAGTTCAACTTCATCCTACTGTGCTTTCAGTTATAATTACATTCATACCTACAAACTTAACCCAACTTCATTGTATTTTGTTGTTGCTGAAAACTGAGTATATATTTGGCTCTACTAGCTGTGGTTTACTCACTATCAGAATAATGTAACTTTTAATATGGGGAATTGTTGTTGTTTTAGCTGCATCTGTAGCTCTTTCACTACTGCCTCCTCATGGATGTGATTATCTTTGTAGTTTTTCCAATTTGAAGCTCAAGGTTATGTTTGCTGTGTGACAGTCTCTCCCCTGCCTCTCCCTTCCCAGCACGAGGACTTCCTCTTGGCTCTGCAGGTCAACGAAGATGAATATAAGCAGGTAGGAATTTCAAACAGATGTAACCTTCACAGTTGTTTATACTGTAGGTAAATTTCAGTGTATTAAAGATGTGTCCTTATATGGTTGCGTAAGTGACTCAAAAAGATGATTTTAGATGATTTTAGGAAACGACAGACAGACAGACAGACTGACTGTATTCATCCCAGAGGGGGAATTCTTTAAATAAGAATATATCAAAGCAACATTGTAAGTATAAGTTATTTTTCTCTAGGATGGCCAGCTGATTGAGTGTGGCTGTTGCTACGGGGAGTTTGCATTTGAGAAGATGACGCAGTGTTCAGATGGTCACCTGTTCTGTAAAGACTGTCTGGTGAAATATGCTCAGGAGGCAGTGTTTGGCTCTGGAAAGGTGCGCACACACACACATTTCACACCTTATATTAATATCTATGTATTCAATATATTTTACTTCCTTGAGATTTGTACTAAGTGTAATTTCTGCCAAGGTTGTGTCTCCAGGCTGCCTTTGATATGACAGGAATTCCATTCATAACTGTGTTTCACTGTATTATGTAACATGTGCAGCAGTTGTCACACATTAGGTGTAAACACAACTTGTTAATTCCAAGATCATAAACAACAAAAACAACTATTTGAGACTTAGGATGCATGACACCCCTTACTCATAGCCTAATGTAATGCACTCCAATAAAATAATTGGGCTGGTTTATCTGTCATCTTATGAAACTGACTTTCAAGGTATAGTGAAACTGGATTGCATGATATGAGTTTAATGTGTCTTTATCCATTTTGTATATTTGAGAAATCCCGACTATCAGACTGCACTTTTGTACTTAATCATATAATGCCTCAGCTTTTTAAATGTTACCGTGTGACTGATGATTGATTGAGTTTGAATGTGTGTTTTCCTGTTGTAGTTGGAGCTGAGCTGCATGGAGGGGGGCTGCCCGTGTTCCTACCCAGTGTGTGAGCTGGAGAAGGTCCTGCCAGAGAATATACTTTGTAAATATTATGAGAGGCAGGCAGAGGAGGCAGTCGCTGCCACCTGTGCTGATGAACTAGTGCGGTAAGTGTGTGTGTGTGTGTGTTCACATCTTGCCTTCATCTTCTCACAGGACTGCCTACATCTGATTCAGCTCAATTACAATTTTCTTATGTTTAAATATTTTCCAACCTTATACAGAATAAACCAGGTTCATTTTCATATTTGGGTCAAAAACTGATAACCCGAACTGAAACTTGGATTGAAGGGAGCATGAGGACATGGACATGAGTACTTATGTCTTATGTCTTTCATTCTTTCAGATTTAGTATTGATAAATGTTTTGACTTTGCTTTGACTCCTGCAGTTTCTTCTCTTATGCATTGGCCACAGATAAAATCTACACCAGACAGCAGTTCCAGCTCTAATCCTTTAGGATTGGTTGTAAATGTTTGGTCTCAACTTGTACTCAGCTCAGTTTGCAGCTGTTTGTCCAGCTGTATTTGCAAATGTTCCAGGGCCCACAATGTGAAGTTTACTCACAGTTTTTGGATTTTGATTGGAGTCATTCACATTTGTTTTTTGTGCGTTTGTTTGAGATGTGTGACATTTGCGTCTCATGTACAGCTGCATCATTGATTTTCTTACCCTTTCTTCCTCTCTGGCCCTTGCAGGTGTCCATTTTGCAACTTCCCGGCCTTGTTGGACAAAGACATGTCTCTGTTCAGCTGCCCCAACCCTCGGTGCCGAAAGGTCAGTCACTGAGTTTATCAAACACACTGTGGCTCTGCATCTCTTTCTTTCTATAGACCACAATCTTATAGGAAGTCACAGTCAACACTGTGGCTCTTGCTTGTCTTACAAAAAAGAAACAGGATTTAATTTTAGTTTAAGAGCAATGATTTAATCCATCATGATCATGATATCATCATCATCAAATGGTGAATTGTGAAGTGTCTTCATTTACCTAAATGTCCTTTGAGCAGTCTGATCTAGAGACAGAGATCAAAATAAGCGTGAGGGAAAGATTGATGAAGAGTTTGTGGTGATTAAATGGTTCCATCTGGCGAGGTCACCCCTTCTCTGTCTTCTTTTCTGTTTATCTCTGTATCTCCCTCTCCCTCTGTCTGAGGAATGCTGGGGGAGGCATTGCTCAGTGTCTGCCAAGGCTATCCCATGGATTCCAGTTGAAAATCTCCTTTATTTCTCCAGAAACAGTCACACACAGAAATACACAGACACACACCTACACTCTTACTATACAAACACAGCTCTCCCATCGTTCTTCTGGTGCCTCTTTTGTTTGTGGTTTGGTGTCTCTCACTCTTGCCACTCCACAATCTCAACCTTTATGACAAAATACACACACACACACACATTATTGTTACATTCCTGGAGTTAGGGGAGAGTTTAGTTTGATAGTTGTCATTTTAGTTACAGTACATATAATATTGGACGAAGCCTCCCTCTATCTTGACCTACAGTTATTTTTTTACGTGAAGATTCAGACAATCTGAAAAATTAATTAACTTTGAAATTCATTGTTTGACTACTGAAGTCCTCATGGAGCATGGACTGTGTCCACCAGTACCTGTAACTTGTGGCTTAAATGTAATCAAACACAAATCTGAAATAATTTAAATGTAAAAATCTCAGTGCAGCTGTAGTTCTTCGTCTCTCCTGCAGTTCTGTGCATTCACCTGTGTGTGGAGCTAGAGGTTCATTGTGGCTGACTTGCATTGTAGTTGTACATCTGCACTCCATTACATCCTCATCCACACCCTAACTTACAAAAAAAGTGATTCATGCTCCAGATATCTTTTCCTGTTCTGAGTGGAAGTCATCTGCAGCATAGTAACCAACTACTGCAATGTAGGTCAATTTTATATGCCAATATTTATGGTCTTTTCTTAATTGGAGGAACAGTCAGCAGTGCTACTAAAGGTTGCTTCCTCTTTTATTTTAGAAATTAGGATGTCAGTCTGTGGCTGCCTTTGTGTGTTGTCTAGATACACTGCTTCTGACACTCCATCGCAGACCTAGATATTGTCACAAGAATGATAGAATTAGCTTTAAAACTTAAATGTATGTTTTGTTTTTTCTTCATTTGTTTTTGGGGTCTGTGGTTCCCGTCACCATGTGCATGGTTCAGGGCTGTTGCTGAACAGTTGGCCCCTTAGCCTACTCAGTCTGTGAGCAGGGAGGGGCCTCATTATGTAACTGACACACTTCTGTAAGCCCATCCATCTTCCTCCATGCCGCTGTCTCATTGGCCCGCTGCAGTTTCCACTCCCCTTGCACTGGTCTCTTACTGGTGGGACACACTTCCTCCTTTGTTTTAAAGGTGGTTCTGATCAAATGTGACCCAGATACTCCTCCCTTTCTTTTTCTTTCTCCTCCTTGTCTCCTATGGCTCTGTCTGACCTAGACACACAGAGACAAACACGCACACAGAAAAGTGAATACTAATGTATTTCACATGTGGTTATGAAGACCTTTAGACAGGCGTGATTCTGCCATGTATGATTACTTCATGAAATCAGAGAAATGTAATATGTATTTAGCTAGAAGGCAGCCACAGCGCAAACAAGAGCTGAATCTGTGCTACAGTGTGCTTGTGTGTCTCTTGTGTGTTATGTTGCTCAGATTACTCCCTACAAAAACACACAAACACACGCATAGACTCATTCAGTACCCACCAACCCCAAAACAGAAGTGCTGCAGATACCTGCACTGCCTTATATGGGCTGTCTGCAGATATAGAAAGAGGAAGAGAGGTGAGGTAAGACTGAAGATTAAAGAATAGTGTATAATGGGTGGAGGGCAGAACCTAAGTGGAAATGGTCCAGTGATTAGAGATGGCAAAGTTGGAAAATGGAGAGCAGGGCAGTATGAGTGAGAGCATGGGAAAAAACAAATTTTTCCATATTCAAACTGCTCACATGGCTGTCGTTTGCACAGAAAATAAAGTGGTATGTGTGTCTCTTTGACCTTTAGCACATGATGCTTGAGGGTGGGGATGACACACCCTGCACTAGTGCTGACTCCAACACCACCAGCTGCATGTTATTACATTCTATAGGAGCTCAGGTGTGTCACAGCTGCTCAGTAGCTTGTTAGACATGTCCCAGACTCTCTGTCTCTCTGACACACACACAGACACACACACACACAGACACACACACACACCACTCTTATGATGTCCCTTGCCCTGCCCTCTCACCACTAGGGGGTGATCTATTTCCACTCTGCCTCATTCCCTTCTCCCTTTCTCACTCTCTGACTCATCCGTCTTTGTGTGTGCCTTGCTGTTTCTGACATTTGAGTCTGAATGTCCCCTAAGGACTCGCAATTAACAGAAATCATGCACGAGTAAGCATGGTCATACTCGCACACATTTCATGCATCTCTTTGTTCGGGGAAATACCTATATTACTATAAATATGCTGATACTGTTTGTCTACCATTCACTTGTTTCATGTTGGATGTGGCTCAGAAAAAGGAATCTTCTTTCACTTGAAGTTATTCATAACATATGAAGTGTGGAGACACACTTTGACTCTTTGACACTCCCCTCTCCAAAATGCCAATGAATGCTCTGGCTCATCCACATCAGTTCCCCACCCTCTGGCTGACCTTGCACACATGCAGCTGTCTGAGTGAATGTTGCGCGAGCTGCAGACTTGTGTTAGCAAAAAAAGCCCAAACGAGCACAAACACACTCTCAGTGATTTAAGGATGTGTGCAGGAGGTTAACTGCTTATGAAGGGGGTTTGTGTTCAAGGTTGGCTTTCAGACTGGAGATTGCTGTGCAGATATGGATCATCCTGTGCTGCATCAGCTGTCATATGTCACACTCTTCAATATTCCATGAAGGGTTCAAATATTTATAGTGACACCACTTAGCCAAGGGTTAGCATGGAGGCAAGACCAAACGAGTGTGTGTGTGCGTGCATGTGTATGTTCGTATGCAGTGCTGTCTGCCTGGCAGGTCTTGGGGCTGACACAAAGGAGGCTGGAGGTTTGCGAAAAATGGATTTGCTGTTTCCAGGCAACCGAGCAGTCAGTGACAAGCAGATCACACTCTTGCTGCAGACACACATTTGCAGGGAGAGCCACACCTAGTTGTGTCTGTGCAAGTCAGAGTCCCTGCAGTGGCAGCAGCAGCGGCATATAGAGCAGGGGGAATACTCTGCAGGGCTCCACTGAATCAGCAAGAACTGTGGGGCAAAGATAGATGAATGCATGGATGGATGCATGGATAGATGAATGCATGGATGTGATGTGGAAATGTAGACTTAATACAGATCTTTTGCTTTTCTATCCCATATCCGTCCTTTTGATGCCCCACTTTACCTGTCTTGTCTTTTCTTAAAGGAGAGCTGCAGAAAGTGCCATGTCCAGTGGAAGCAGCATGTGGGGAAGACATGTGAGCAGGTCCTGGAGAGAGATGAGATCCGCATGAGGGTGCTCTTGTAAGTATCTCAACCTGACTCCTTGATCAGTGTGCCACCTCGGCCAGTTACCTTGTTATTTTATATCTGTTCTTTAATGGAGCAAGTTAATGTCTGGTATAGTACATATGTTGTCAATGAAGACTAATCTAGTTAGTTCTCAATTTTGCTGCAGTGTTTTTTTCCTGATTTATTTTGGATGCAGTTTCCTTAAGGACTGAAACAGCACTGCTCCTAATTATCATCCTCCCAATTATAGTGTTTTGTACTCATCAACATTTTGACTTTTTGAGAGCATTCCCCCCAACTCCTGCTTATTTCTCAGTCTTCCTACTGTCCACCCATCTCCTCACTGAGCGAGAGAGAGCCCAGGGTAAACAGCTCAGTTCCCGGACAAACCTCCAGGAAGCGCAGGGCCCAGCTGCTTCCTGTGGCTCAGCAGGTCCACCGGCAGCACTTCCTGTTATGAGCAGCTCAGAGATCTTCTTATTTCCTGGTGCTGAAAGAGACAGGAAGTGGCCTGGTAGAAGGATCAGTGGATCAGGGTCCGGTCAGGACTGACCTGATGAATTTTACAGGACAAAACTAAGAGAATCACTATGGCAACATTACTGCCCTGCAGACAAAGATATTTGGAATAAATCTATACTGTATATAAATGTATAGAGGCTGCTAATCCTATTTTATTAGGATAGGATACCAAAACTATAGAGGAAAGAGCAATGGTCCAGGTTAGTTACATACAATGTGTTACACTGGGGATCTTTGTGCGCCAGTGCCATGTTTAATTGTTTGATTTGTTCTTTTGTCCCAATGTCATGGTGATTGTAGCACCAGTCAACAAGTTGTTAACATATTTCTCCTGAAACAGTGTTTTTGACCCTGATGCAAGGTCTCAGGGTGGCAACCACTTTTAATCTCTTCTGGAAAAACGTAAACATCAGCTGCAGACAGACGTTCTCATTTGACATAAATATTTAAAACACAATAAACTCTGTCCTTGAGATACACAGGTCCATCTGACTGCAGCAGTAGATTTACAGACTTATGCACTGTTATGACTATCTCTGTTAATCTCCCCTTCTTTACAATCCAATTCTGTACTTCTTTTTTACATTTTTATCTCCATCTGTCCATGTGCTGCAGTGAGGAACGCATGACAGCAGCCCGAGTGAGAAAGTGCGTCAAGTGTGGGACAGGTCTCGTCAAGTCAGAGGGCTGCAACCGGATGTCGTGCCGCTGCGGCAGCTTTATGTGCTACCTCTGCCGAGAGCCCATCACAGGCTACAATCACTTCTGCCAGCACGCCCGCTCTCCTGGTGCACCCTGCCGCCACTGCCGCAAGTGTTCCCTCTGGACTGACCCCACGGTAATGTTTTTGCCTGTGTCTTTGTTAAACTCATAGCATGAAGACAGTGAAGCATTGATGCAAACATAAACACTTCATTTTTACCAAGTGGCCGGTCATTCAGTCCAGACCCAACATCTTGTATACTCAAAAGATGTTCACTGACCCACCCTGCACTAATACCTTGAGTATCTGACTCTATGGCAGCACAGCAGTGACCTGACCACAGTATCACTGCGGCCGTAAGAGACAATTAGTCCCCAAGAAGTTAATGAGCTGGAACTGCACCAGCATCTCTGCAGAGGCACCAGACCAGGCCAAGAGCTGGTCCTGAAAGCATTACCAAAAAATGGATAAATACTTGGACCAGTGGAGGTTTGGTGAAAGGGGTCAGCTCAACGAAAGCTTTTTCTTGTCGACCACAGACGAGAAAGCATTTCTTACCATGAGGCTCACACTGTCTTAAAACTAACCTTTATTTTTCTAAGTGGTATTTTCCAGCAAACGTTCAGACAGTCTGCCCCCCCAACAAAGTAGCTCTGAGCTGTGTGGAGACGCTTGGCTGACACAACAAACCCTCAGCTAAATCAGCGCTGTGTTAGCTAAAGCTTGACGCGTAGTTACAGGGTTGTGCTATAAAACAGTGTTTTTCAACCTTTTTTGAGCCATGGCACATTTTGTACATTAAGCAAAATCCCGTGGCACACCAGCAATCAAAAAAGTTAGAAAATGTTACAAAAAGTTTCCAAAATAACACTTTCGATGTCCGCAAACATGTCATCCATACGTCTGACAACATGCAGCCCTGGCCCTCGGGCCGGAACACAGGCACAAACAATCATTTGCAGTGACTAAATATTTTTTGGACTAATTAAGTGAAATTGGACAATTTCCCACGGCACACCTGACGATTTCTCATGGCACACTGGTGTGCCACGGCACTGTGGTTGAAAATCACTGCGATAAAAGGCCAGTTATCACAGATATGCTAGAAATGGTTGGTCATTTGGGGCTGCTTGTGGATTTACCCAACAAGTGACTGATACTAAGTCCCTCGGTGCAATTCTTATAGTACTGTTAATAAAAAATGTAGTACGGTTGTTGTGTGGGATTGCATTGTTATATACAGGTTCCTCTGTCCTGTTTTAAGACTGTCGTTATTGTGTTTCTGCAGCAAGACGACGAGCGAATCATTCAGGAGATCCAGAAAGAAGGAGAGGCAGAGCTGAATAAGAAAAGTGCAGGTCAGTCCATCATCTTCTCACAGGTCTCAGAGCCTCACTTTGAAAACAGGGATTTAAATATTACATTGGAACTTTTGAAATGATCCATTGTTACATACTGTGTAGGTTTGTATCCCTTTCATTGTCCTTTGTTATGTTGTTAAAGACTGATATACTTCAGAACTGTGGTGAGTTATGTTCTCTGGCAGAGAACTGCAGCACTGCATCATTATTTTCCTTCTCTGCTGCTTCCTTTGTCTTTTTTAACCATTATTCATTCACAGTGGCTGTTTACAACATAAACCAGCAGCAGTTGCAGGGGTGTTTCCTGTGTTTGGTCGGCCTCCGTGTGATTGTGTTAGCAGGTGACGGAATGCAGGGGTTATTTAAACCTGCAGGAAAACCAATGGGACAAGAAAGCTGGATCTTTACGTTCATTTTGTTGTTGTTGTTTTTTTTCTTCTCAAAGATAATTCAGGGAAGCGAGTTGGTCCTCCTCCAGAGCCCATTGCAGACAACAAGCGGCCACGTGTGGGTCCGCCACCTGAAAATCCACCCAATCCGAACCCTCCAGACCCTCCTCACCCCCAGGCTGTACTGGCTCCCCTGTTTGTCCCTCCCCGTGCCCGCTTCCCTCAGGCTCCTCCACACGGCAGGATATACCACCAGGTGATCATGCCTCGGCTGCCCCCTGCCCCCTATGTGCCCCCCCTGCCACATCTACCCCCGCTGAACAATAACAACAACAACAACAACCATCATCACCATCACCACCACAATCCTCCCGTCAACCCTCATCACCACAACATAGATGTAATGCCCATGCACTATGGACCCCCGCATCGCTACTACAGGCGCTTCTAACAGACAGTGTGTTAATTCTGGTTCAATGAGGTCATCATTAGATACACGTGTACTCCGGATTAGCATTAAACTTCTCATTTCAGTAGCATCTTTGAGAGCTGTTGCCATTTTTTTTCTGTGTGCGTTTCTGATCCTTCTTGCAACCTTTTTTCATAGCTCATGCAGATATTTGTTTCTGCTTGACACGTCTTTTTGAGTTTAGATAGTAAAACACTGAAATGACTGAAAAGTGCATCTGTAAAAAAACCCACACACATCTGGACAGTTTGCCTTCTCCCACTGAACTTTGGACTTCAGTATTGAAGTGGATCCCCACATCACACGTTATTCCTCCTTTTCTGCTTAAATAAGCGGGTTAAACTGTTAAATGGCTGAAAATATTGATATATTGACCTTTTTCCTGTTTATACAGATATTTTTGACTACACGTTTCAAAAAAAGTGTGATTAACATTCCCTTCTGTATCTTTTTGTGTACCGTGTGAAACCACACAGTTTTCTAATAAAGTTATCTGATCACATTGTCTTGAGCTTCAGCTTAATAGTTAAGATTTTGAAGATTTACGTTTTAAAAGCCTCTCGTCTGCATGTCTTTCTCTCAGAACATGTAGTCTGTCTGTCTCTTCACTCTTGTCTGTCTCTCCCGCTCCAACATTCGTCTCATACAGAAAAAGGGGCTGACTCATGATAACTGAGCCCCTAGGCTATGCACCAATCACATGACGGAGAGGGCGTTCTCCACCAATCACGGTGTAGCGACGACCGGCCTTTGTGATGTTACCGAGAGAGGGGTCTTCTTTGTTCAGCCAAGTGTGCTGTAAGTGTGACAAATCATTTCGCTGCACATGGACAGACACACACACTTACACAGTCAACACACTCGCAGCTTTTGTTTCTCCATCCAGACTTAAAAAGTAGCACATTGTACCCCCACTTTAGCCCACGGGTCCAAATGGTGTTAGTCATGGTTGGTATGAGACAGACTGTTTGTGTGAGTGCCAAAATTAGACTTTAATAAGATTCAGCATCGTCACCAGTCGTGCCATCATGAATAAAACAAATATGTTGTATTGAACAAATACACATGAGGACATGCTTTGAGTAGTGGGTACAGTTACAGCAGTTTATTGGTTACATCTGGAGCGATTCATTCACTGTTTTTTTTGTAGTTGCTTACTCACAACCACACACACTTCAACCTCATGCTGTCAGGGGATTGGTCATTGTCATCCTCTGATCCATTATTTTGATATTTTGTGCTGGAGCTGCACAGTGCATGAGACTGAAGTAAGAAGACTTGACAAAGCTCTCTAACAGCCACTGTAGATGTTTGATCTGACTCCTCATCCATCATGGGTATAAATGATCCTAATGTGTAACGTCACTTAAAGGCCCTTATAAGCACTTATTGTTTGTGTTTGTGTGTGTGTGTGAAATTCTTGTAAACATGATGGCTGCTCAGCTGAGTGTCATCACCCTTGACTTCAAACGCGTTGTGACCCTTCAGCCTTATGATTTCCTGATGACATAGAGATTGACCCTGAAAAAAAATCACATATTTAACCTCAAGATGAGGTTTGACCTTTCCCATTGGGTAGAATAGGTCCTTAGCACCCCCTTGCTGATCATAGAGGCGATGTTAATGTTGTAATGTAATATGTGTTTTGGCAATAATGCACCAAGTTGCCAACCCAGTAAATCAGTGTTATTCTATTTTTTTTATTACGTAAGTAAAAGATATCAATAGAGCTGATGCTGTGAATGGGTTTAGATTACACAAGATCTGAGCTGTGATTCTGTCTGTGGTCCTGAAAATATGAATCGCACATGACCTTCATATCTGCTCAGGCACCTGGGATGGATGAATAGCAGCGTCCTGTTAGTCTGGCTACATGTTCCTGTGTAACTGTACAACAAAGCTCAATGGACCACTTCACACACACCATGTGTGTGTGTGTGTGTGTGTGTGTGTGTGTGTGTGCATGTTTATTACCTCTGCCTGCTGGTCCATAGGGACCTGGATTGTCTGGCTTCATGCTCTCCCCAGACAGATTTTGCTGCTCTTCCTCCGCTGGCATTGTTTTTGTATGTATGCTTAATTAGTGTGTCTCTCTTTAATGAATGTGTGCTTTTATAACTGTGCCTTTTAGTGTTGTGACTTGGGTGCAGCTGCTTAAACAGTGTTTGAATATTGCCTTGGCTCCTCCATACGGCTGTCGTCTTTTTTAATGTGGTTAATTTGCCTCAGCTATTCACAGTGATTCACTTTGATGCTGATGTTTCTGGTTTTCAGTTAAATGTCTTAACAGCTATTTAATGGATAACAATGAAATGAACTGAATACATTATTTCCCACCACAGGATAATTCACAACCTCTTCGGTGACCTTTGAACCCGTGGGCCACATCCGGCTCATTGCATTGTTTAACAACAATCCTATGTTTAAATTTGTAGTACTGTATTCGTTTGACTGTTTTTTCCCCGCGATCCTTAATTGGTACCTCTAGGTGGCGCATCGCAAATACACCGGCCCTTTTCAAACGTCAGGCCAGTCTTCTTCTCTTGACCTGATGAACTTTCACCTGATGGACAGAAACAGCGGAAGTACGACAGCGAGTGTCGAGTTGTAAACAAACAGCGGGATGGAATATATCGGGGGAAGTATGCGGACGAGTGTCGGAGCTCCGAGGTGAAGTTGGTTCGTTTTTGGTGTTAATGGCGGAAGCCGGTGATTTTCCCGCGCATTGATTAGCGCACGTGAACGAGCTGAAAGTGAAGCTACGAGCTAAATATCCATTTGTACACGAAACGTATTCAGACCTGACCTTCGGTGTAAAGCGGACTACGTTGTCTCAGCAAATGACAAATAAAACAGTACAGTCAACTACCGGACGATTCCGTCGCCGAGTCTCTTATTTTGAAAGGTTCCCAGGCTGACTCTGTCCTAAAGGACAATTCCAACTCTGTCAAACTGGATCAGTTTTATGCCTCAGTGAATGAGACACAGTTTTCAAACATCCGACAGACGTCTGTCCTGACATCCTGCCAGAGAGAGAAGATGCTGGTGTTATTGGACTGAAACACAACAGACCACAGAGCTGACTGATGAACACAGACACCAGAGGGATGCACTGGCTATAACAGGGTGACCGGCAACACTGGCCCCATTCCACAACACATTCAACAATGGTGAGTTGTTTTTATTTATGTATAAATGTATTTATTTAAAAGTGGGGAAAATGGAAATCGATGATTTATGCTCGCTCGTTTTTCTGCCCCCCCCCCCCAAAGCATTTTTATGAAAAACCAAATGTGGCCCTTGAGCCAAATAGTTTGCCCACCCCTGATACAGGGGTACAGCTATAGAGAGCTGCTAACACTGCTGCTCCAGTTATTTAGACACAGGCATCCTCTCTCTCTGTCAGGAGCTGTTCCTCCTGCGCAGAGCCACACTGCTCCATCACATCCCTGAAAGAGATTATTACCTGACCCAGTGACCCACTGACTGACTGACTATATGAGGGATGGAAAAACACCAGTGGATGTACATCTGATTAGAGAGAAGGCAGTCAGATGAGACACACACACACACACACAGACACACACAGGAGCAGTGCAGTGCAGTAGATGGTAGGAGGGTGTGTTGCAGCTCAGCACAGTTTGGCCTTGCGCTGTTTCCTCAATGATGAGCTCTCTTCTGATCAAAGCCAGACGCCCCCTTCCTCCTCTGCCTGCTGCCCCCCAAGGCTCCTCATCCTAACCCCCTTAAGCTCTCTGCACCCCACCCCCACTAACCACACACAGGCTTTGCTTGGCCTCCGTCGGTCTGGATTTTGGATGTAATGAAGGTTTCTGACATTTCTGCCCCCCCCCTCGCCGCTTCCATTCAGCCCTCGCAGCCTCTTGCAGCTGGTGTTTCCATAGCAACGAGGCAACTGGTTGGAGCTTTGATGTGGGAGATGGCAGCCATTTTGCACTCGGCTACCCCTCCCTCCAGTCCAACCCTGCATCCCCCACTCCCTCGCTTTCCCCTCATTCATTTGTTCTGCAACACAGAGACAGACGGGGGTGGCGGGGTGGGGCGGGGGAGGGCGCGTTACCCAAATCACTGCACTCATTTCTGGGATCTGGGTCATATTTTGAGTGACTCATCTTTTTAGCAGTGCTCAGCATTGGGAGGAGGAAGAGATGAGAGGGAGGAGAGTGAGAAATGAGGAGGTAGAAAATGCTAGAAGTGTCGGAGGAATAGAGGGATAGGAAAAGAAAGAGATGGTAAAAAAGCAGGGAGGATGGGGGGGTTGGGAGGGAGGGAGAGAGGGGGAGATGAGGCAGCAGCGGGGAGAAGATGAGATAGAAGGGTGGTGTATGTTTGTTTTGCCATGTTGGGTGTTCCTCTGGGATCTGCAAGCCTGACGGGGTAATGGATTAGAGACCTGCTCTGGAGGCTCAATCATTACATTACCACCCTGAATCCTCCGCGTGCGTGCGTGCGTGCGTGTGTGTGTGTGTGTGTGGTTTGCCCTTTCCCTGCACTAGAATAAATGTTTCAGCACAAAGGCTCTATTCAGGGGACAGGAAAGTGTGTGTGTTTCCATATAGTGTGTGTGTAAGTGGGACAGCACATGGAGCTGCTGTGGTCAGAAACTGGCAGGAGAACAAATATGAAGCGCTATGATTGTGTGAGAAATGAGGAGGGCAGGGAAGGTTGGGATTCCCAGAACGATGCAGGCCAAAGGTACAAACCCACACAGAAAGTGTGGGTTTGTTAAAATCCACCTGGCAACTCCTGTTAAAACTGAACTTTACTGTTGTGTAACTTTCTTCCACCAATCAATACAACTACATCTACCTGAATACTGAATAGGTGTGAGCGCGAGTGAAAACACAGAGACGGAGACATGGAGCATTCCAAATCCCAGTTTTATTGGTCGTTGGATTTCAGGTGAACCAATGGCACAAGAGAGATTAATCCACAATACTGAAAAAGAAATTATACAAAATAATAATACAAAAGGAAATTCCAGTTATACAAAGCAAAGTTGCGGACTTTCATTACTTTTTTTTTTTTTAAACTACTGCCCCAAAACTCAAGTATAAGGCACAGTCATTACCACATGTTTACCCTTCCACATCCGTTTGTCTAAGCCTTGGTCTTGGTTACCTTGGAGACGCTGGTTTCTCCAAGGATAACCAGTTGCTTGAGATTCTCAGCCCTTCGTGCAAAATAGACGGTCAAAACGTCAGAAAGGAAATTGAATGGACTTGGTTTTCAATCTGGCAACAACGATTAGTTTTCCCTCCTGATTTCCACATCAGATGGATGCGCAATAGCTCCGGGCCACGTGGCGAGGAAAGCTTAAGTGTATTGCAAAAGTTGCACGAAAACCACAGCTGCTTAATGCGTTGTGGAGAAAGCAGGCCGACGAAGGGGGGGGCAGGACCTGACAGGGTGCAATGTGCTACACGACCGCATTAACAGACATTTCAGGTAAACGGACAAGTTTATCTTCTTTAACCTCTTCCTCCATCTACGCTGAGGAGTGAGGAATATAAAACAAAAACAAACGAACAAATAAAATCGACTCCTGTCTCATTGAAAAGGCTGTCATGACACTGCTCAGAGGTCAGACAGAACTTAAAACCTAAAGAAAAAACAGATTTATTACTATGGGTGCTCTCACGGCCATTTTTGTCACATGACAAGACTCAAGTGCACAAGGCAGCAGAGACGCAGCAGAAAACACCATCTGTTCCGACAGTGTGCGAGATAATCGACAGGACGAAAACGTCAACGCCTTGTGAGTGAGTTAGTAGCACCAGGTTCCAGTTGTGTTGGTTGTGTGTGAGATGGCAGCTTGTTAACTCAGTATCAAAGGTTTGGTTGAGATAAAGGCTGAAGGGTTACGTTTGGTCGAGGGATTCAAAAAGCAGCTTTAAGAGTCTGTAAATCATTTCACTCCAGTTGCTATGGCGATCTACTGTACTCCTACCCATGATAATGTCTGTGCCTTGGACATAGAGAAAGAAATTACTCCAAATTACTCAGACATGTGAGTGCAGTTAACATTTGTGGCTGCACCATTTATTCTTTTTTTTTTTTTTTTTTTAAATTTTCCTCATACTGCCCTTGGGAGGGGAATAGATTTAGCTTGTGGAGGGAGTGAAAAGGATCCAGAGTCCCCACCAACCAAAGAGCTAGTGAACAACATGGAAAACTGGTTACATTTCAATATATTACACTTGAGATGAATACAGGTGGGGCTCAACCCGACAGTTAGATATCTTTATCATCATATGGTCTACTCCAGTTATATCATATAGTCGTCTCACAGAGGCAACGAGGCCTGCTCATGAAAACAAACAGTGGTCTGGCGGAAGCTGAAAATCAGTTTCTGTGTGAACCAACCTGCAGAAACAAACAAACAAAACCCATTCACCCACTTTCTCATTGTTTCATCTCCAGCTAACAGGGAGCAGCGGAGCCAGATTTAATCCTGGAGTGAGTCTCTCTTCTGTAGATTGGATCATATAGAAACTGTTCAACCAGACCGGGTCAGACACCATAAATACAAGCCACCACGCGCTGCTCACACAGACAGAGACAGGTAGACAGACGAGGGGGTCGACTCTGCTCAGAGAGGGAGGGGCGGCCCAATGGTGAGGCGTAGGAGGGAATGAGTGAGACAGGTCGAGCAGCAAACCAGGTCGGAGCAGGGAAAAAGTGCACAGCCCCTCGGTAACTATGGCAACAGGTAAAGGTCGGCACTGCAGAGCAGAGCTGGGAGATGGAGGAAGGAAGGATAAAAGGAAGAAAGGGAGCCTGGAGAGAAAGAGATGTGTCTCCTTCCTGCTTCTATCCGTCCTGTTCTCTCTGTGCGGTTTATCAACAAATAAAGTCATATGACAGGATTTGATATAGGGAATAGTGGGTGGAGGGAGATGGGGTTGGTGGATAGGTAGATGGGGGTCGTGCTGCTGTGCTTTGTCGCCACACTTCTAACATTCATTCATTCGTTCATTCATCAGCATTGCAGCAGTGGGCGACCGCATCCCCGTTGCCGTGGTTTCTCCCCCTTCCCTCAGTACTCCCAGAGAGTGGCGGTCTCCAGGTCGTCGGCATTGGCCTTCAGCACGCCGGCGTGGTCGCCGCGCAAGTACTTGCCGTCGGTGGCGTGGCGGACAGCCAGCTTGTTATAGTCGCAGAACTCGAAGAAGAAGTCGACGGGCGTGTCACTGCTGCTCACCACCGACTGCTCGTTCCCAACCATCCAGTATTTACCTGTAGAGTCTGCGGGAAGAGGAAACAAGGAGGAGGATGTATGGATTAGAGAGTGAAATCGCTGCGATGAGGACGCGTGTGTCAACAACAACAACAACAACAACAGGTAGAGGAAGTGCCTAAGACTGCAGGATAACACAAGACTTAAATTTGCTTTGTTTTAATTACATAATGCACAGGCCGTGAATCTGTGTCGCAATGAAATCCCTCTTTTTGGCACAATTGCCTATGAATGAGTTAATCCATAATGACAGTCCCTTAAAGAATAAATGATTTAATCCCCTGTAAGCCTGCAGGAGCTTCCTCCACAGCCTCTAACAGGCAACATCAATGTACTGGCTGTGTGCTGCTCCTGCTGCTGCATATGTGAAAGTTGACATCAGACGCTCTGTGTCCTTCAGCAGACAGAGTCTGGACGTAAACTGACCCTGCAGGCTGTAGGCGCCGTCTCTGAACTCCAGAGTGAAGTAGTCATAGGAGGAGCGGTTGGAGTCCAGCGTCCCCGTCACCTTCCTGCAGCCGATGAAGCCATGCTCGCCACGCAGGACAATGATTGGGCGGTTGATCAGCTTCATGATAAACTCCTCCGTCTCACCTGGAGGAAGAATACAACAGCATCAGTAAGTCAGTTTCAGTAACGTTACTGTGGGTCGCAATTACACAAGATTTTGGTTTAATTGTAACAATCTCTGCAAGAGCAACCCGTGCATTTGGCCGCAGCTAACTAGTCCGAGTGCTGCACTTTCATACATCTCATTAGAAAAATGTCTTCACAGCACTGTGGCTGCCAGAGGCCCCTCATCACAAACTGCAGCACACACTGAAAGTTTCAGCTTTGATCCACTGATGCCAGCACCCAACCCTGCAGCATCCTCTGATCTGCCTGCTGACGTGTTGCCTGTGTCTTGCAGAGATTGATGCAGTTGCTCTAACGACCAAATTCTTGTATCATCTGTGCTGGGATTTAGATAAGAAGCTGGTTGCCCACTGATTATAGCCATTAGAAAGTTGAAGATAGAAGTTGATTTACAAACCTGTTAGACTTCTCTTTTTGGTATTATGTGTTTTGCAGAAGTTCAGTTTGAATGAATGAATGTTGGTGTGGTAAAGCCGTCTCCATTGCCATGACAGTTGGAATATGGTTTGATTTTGTTTACCGATGTGGGGCTTATTTCTTTTCATGCACATAATGAGTAAAAAACGTGCGTTTCTCTACGCTGGGTATTTTTCTGGAACAGCGCTCATGCACTAACTGCACTCTCATGAGATTTCTCATGTTTCCAATCAGCCTGATTATCTGAAAATGAAGCACAGCAAAACTGTGGCCAAAGAACTAACCGAAAGACTGTGACAAAGCAAAGGAAGTAGACAGCATAGAGACAAACCCTCACATTTGCTGAGGCCTTTGAAACCCAATATCAACTCAAAGAGCCGGGCGTGATTTAATTACTCTGACTGTACCTCTGTTCGCTCCGGTCACTGCTGCAAAGTAAATCACTTTGCTGCAGGTCAAAGTCCCAACGACTGCATCGACAAATCACACTCACCTGCAGAGTCGATGGTGGCTGCCAGCTGGCCGTTTTTCTTGGCGGCAACATATTTCCCATTGGCGGCCCGGAGAGTCAGCCTCTTCCCACGCCACTCAATGTCAAAGTAGCAATTAGCTGACCTGCAGAGATAGAAGTGAAGGTGTGTGAGGCAAACAAGGTTTATTCAATTAACATGGCACTTTTAGTCGCACCAGCCCATAAAGGTGTCAGGTGTAAGCGCGTATTCACATTCAGATCTCCTGTTGCACAGAAGACTACGCCCAGCTGTTTAATCAAGAGCTTAAGTAATTGTTGGGTAACTGGATATGTGAACACAGTGTAGACGGATAAAGCCTTTAGACTCTGGTTTAGCTGAATCAAGAGGCTTGTTCATTCCTTTCACTTGGCCGAGTGTCGGGTTTTAGTTTCTGGTGTAGCTTTAACATTCCTGGATCCAAACTCAAGCTCCTCTGCTAAAACCACAAGAGGAGCCGGTGTGAGAAAACATTTCTGTGGTCTAATCTGTGAGGAGCGGAGCGAGTCAAAGCTCAGGAATGTGATGGGGAAATGTAGTGAGCTTCTTGCAGAGCGCTCGGCTGTGTGACCCCACAGAGTCGTCCACCATCTCTGATCTGTCTTATCTGGAGGTTTGTCAGTCTCAGTCAGGACAGTCTGATACTGGATCAGTTTATTGTTGTGCACTCTGCTTCCAGCACCACATAAATCTGCTTCACCCGTACAGCTGCACCTTCAAGTTTATCATTTCAAAATAAAGGTCATATTTAGTTTTAAATGAAGGGGAAAAAAAACATTATTTTAATTACTTAAAGATAAATCCTGACTGTGGCCTCACAGGGAAATCATCCAGGAGCAGAGTCAAAGGTTAAAAGGTTAAGGGTTAACAGCTGGCACTTTGGCTGGACACGGCACCAAAATTACTCCCCACAGGTTGAGGTTTCACAAAAATGCACTTAATCTCCCACAATGTTGCCCCCCAACACACACACACACCCACACACACACACACACACACGTCCTAAGTCATGTCACAGGTCAGATTACAGAAGAGGACTTCAGACAAAGAGCTGTAACAGACTCTCTCCTCCCTGAAAGGGGCGACTGAACAGATTGAAGCAGATGTGGTTGTGGTGATTTTGTGAAGTTAGAGATGTTTCTCTGTGGGAAGTCCTGCTCGTGTGTGATGTGATAGTGTGTGTGTGAATCTCACTTGGTAGAGGCCGTGCACTGCAGGCCGCCATTAGCAGTCAGGGTCCAGTACTTCCCAGCAGCAGTGCGAAAAGCACACTTCCTGTTTTCGCGGCAAATCTCCACCTGGAACACTTCCTGGTCACCTTCCTCATCCTGGTTGGCTGACAGGTCCATACCTGGGTGGAGTCAGGCAGTTGGAGAGAAGTCATTAGATAGAATACAGAGTGGTACTTTCAGTCATGCAAAAGTTACATATAGCTACAGCCGACCATTAGAATACACCCAATAGCCCAGATGTGCACACACACACACACATGCACGCGCACACACACACACACACACACACACACACACACAAGAAGGTTCAAACTGCTTGTAACATACACACACATACACAATCACACACATAGGACTCTGGTCAGGATCAGACGCACTAAATGAGCAACATCATACTGCTTAGTGAAGGATTTCAAAGTGCCACAGACGCCCACGCACGCAGACACACACACACATCTGTCAGTCCAGACAGTTCAAAGGATTAGTTGTCATGGTTGATCATCACAAAACTCTGAGAAACCGCTTGCAGCAACTATGACAGGAGCAGCAGCTGGAGCAACAGCTGGAGCTGAAACTCTTTTTTAAACCTTTCTTTACCGATCGGTGTGACTCTGTTATACACAGGGTGAATGTGCACGTCAGTGCGTTTCAATACACACCACTGTGTTTGTATATAAAGCACCAGACCTCATTATAATCCCATCAACCCCACTCAGACTTTTAAGAGCAACAAAGAAGTAAACAAACATGAGTCAATGGTAGTATGAACACATACACAACCCTCCAGTTTAGCACCCCACACACACACACACACACACACATGCACTTCATGCAGCACAATGTGAGCTATTGTATATGATGAGGTCATAGCTTGGAGAGACCTATAGCCAGAGGGCTGGACAGACAGAGAGAGAGAGAGAGAGAGAGAGAGATGGACTGTTTGTTGGATCCCTGTGTAAATGTGTGCAGAACACGAGGCAGAACCAGACAGACAGACAGAGAAAGAAAGATGTGTTTGAGAAAACAAACCAACACACTCATGTGCTCCGTCTCCCTTTTCATGTGTTCCACCCTCCCCCCTCCTCCATCTCATTTTTTCCATTATTCTTGTTCTCTCATGAACAACCCTCAAAACTGGCTTCACTGGTCACGCTCAATGAGGGACATATAAAGGATATTTAATTCACAAATTCATTAACAAACAAATAGGACTTGCTCACAACGTTGGCCTATATTGCTGTTTGTTAGACTGCAGCATGACACATTGATCTCAGTCCACTCTTTATTTGGCTGCAATAGTATTGTCATTACCCATAGTGCACCTTTTATGTTGAAAGGTACCATTTTTTGACAGTCCCTAACAATACCCTTAGTGGGTTTTTTTTTTACTCAAAGCATCTCATTACAAGCTGTAGACCACATGTCCCTAACTAAAAACAGAGATACACTTTATTTGCATTAAATGTAACAAAGACCCAAGATGACATAATGTGCTCATCACTTGAGCTTTACTGTTCACAGTCTGTGTGTGAACAAAAAGTATGTATTACTCCTCAAACTGGGTACATGCTAAAGTCAACTTCAGATCTGTGGCCTCTGTGGACAGATTGTGATTTTCTGCAGAAATATGTGGGGGAGCACATGCACGCAGACGTACGTGCATGCGCTCTCTCACACACACACACACAGATAGATGATTGAGAAGGAAAATATAACTGACCATAATGGGATCCACATGGTGAGGAGGGGGCGGGTCAAAGACATGAAATACAAGTCTAGCTGCAACAGGCCAGGAAGGTTTGGAGAGGAAAAAAACGTGTAATAAAGAAGGACAAACTGATCGTCTGCACAGCCATCAGTCATCACTAAACCGTTCTCTAATCTCTAATCCTCACTGCTTCCTGCTCAACACACACACATTCAGCACAGTAGCACAGGGAGGCCCATTTATTACTATGGCAGTGGTAAGGGAGGGGGACCATCTGCTGCTGGATGTCTCCACCCACAGTGAACTACAACATGACTGAGCTCATTCCACTACACTACACACTAAGTCTCAGTTTCCTGGTGTTTTTAATTAATTAGTCAATATCTGAAGGACCCACTGATACCTGTTTCTTACTCAGGGTCTTAGACTGAAAAAAAAACCCCACAACCTTACACAAAAATATGTCTGGTATGTAGCACTCAACTTCTATATCACTGTCAGAGTCACAATTATTTTTTTAAAGACATTAACTTTTTTAAATTGGGCTCTTAAAAATAATGTTACTTGAAATTATTAGGAAGAGCAACTGTGATGTCGGTCTACAAAATACCAACAAAATGACTTGTTTAATGTCATCTTTGTTAGTATGTAAACTGGTTGAAGTTCATCCTGGTACTGTATGAGGCCAATGTGAATTTCACTCTCTGGAAATACACCAGGAAACTAAGAAGCTTACTGCAAACTGCATAATACTAAACTGTCCCTCCACCAAGCTGATTTAGATACACGTTCATAAATATCAATAGATTTGAATATATGTGTGTGGGAGTTTCAGGTGCTGTCAGGGGGATTTTCACTGACAAAGCTCAATGTTTTGAAGGAAAGAGGTGTTTTGTTAGTGTGACTGATGAAATAGAAGGAAGTGGTCTCCTCTTGTCGCTTTGCTCAGTATCTTAGTTCTGCATCTTTCCACACGTGCATGCACGCGCGCACACACACACACACACAGAAAAAACACACACACACCTTGACACTGGTCAACAAAGGTCAAGCTATCACAGGGAAAGAATAACATCAGTGGGTACACACCCTGATGCCTGTGGAGCGTCAGTCATGACGCCTGACAAAGGCCGAGGTCATCTGTGTGTGTTTGAGTTGATGATTATAAACTCAGATACGCCTCGTCTGATCAGTGTGTGACAGTCAGAGGGTTAATGATGGAAGAGGCTCTGTACACAGAGCATCTCCTCCCCCTCCACACACACACACACACACACACACACATAGATGCACTTGAAAACAACCCCTCTATCTTTCTGTCCACCCCGCCCACCACATTCACTCTGATGGCGGCAGGCACAGATTGCTGGCTTCGGTTACTGTGAGCCAGCACCAGAGCCCTCCAGTCACCGCACGCAATTGCATCAAGTGCAACTCTGTGTGTGCGTGTTTGTGTGTGTCTCCTATTGTTTAAAAGGCCTAAGTGAGGAGGCGACCAGCTGGGGTACAAACAGGGAGCCAGATCATCGGCCTTTGTTCTGATCCAAACACGCACACACACACACACACACACACACACAGAGAGTGTACAATGGGCCAGCCAGCCTACACCCTGCCGACTGAAACACAGCTGCTCATAGTGTCACACTGGAAGACACAATCAAACAACACATTAATAGGACCACTTCCTCCAACAAATCCAACCAAAAAAAAAGGCCAACAATGAGGTCAGACCAAGCACTGGGCAAATAATTCGGTAAATTGATCTAAAGCCTATACTGTGTCCATTGTGTTTGCTAACATTGACTGAAGTACAGTACATTTGGACTGTGAGTTAGAGGGTATTAATGTAGAGACACACCCAGACAGGAGCAGAATGACACACTGGAGACCAGCTGAAGCCTAACCTATAATAAAGTAGCTGGCATTATGGAAGAGAGGCGCCCTGGTGTGCCATGAGGCAGCTCCCCTGGCACACTGCCAACACACACACACACACACACATACACACACACACACAGATAACATAGTGAAGGTCTGTAAACACATTAAAGCACCAGCATGGAGTGGACATGTGACAGCCAGGGAACACCACCAAGGATGGATAAACCTAATACATTCACATATTTTTCTCTGTGGTGGGGAAGTGGGTTGTGCAGGGAGCAAATCATCACCCCTCTCCCTGCAGGGATCAACACACACCAGCCAAGGTCAGCGTTGTGTGTCTCATGTCTCATTTCCTGCCAGTGGGGGAGTGAAGGATACAGAAAGGGTGTCAGGGCTGAATCGTAGCCAGACACAACATGAAGCGACATTTCTTTCTTGTCACTTTTGTTTCCAACCTCCTACTACACTCTGCATTATTTATAGCCAGACTGTAGCTCTGATTCGACCGATGACTGATGGTCAACACTTTTAAAGAAGTTGCACTGGAGTCAGCAAAAACCAGGCAAGCAACAAAACACCACAATGATTTTTAACTGGTCGCCTTCTGTAATTTGAACATAAAGCAGCCACGTTAACAACTATAAGCAACAGATGGTAACGCGGGATTAATTTGACAATATGGTTATTAGGTTTCTTGCTAAAGGTGAAAACATCAGCTCCACTGTAATATTTTGAATGACAGATGTGAGCTTCACATAAATCACTAAAATCTCATAAAAGCCTGAGTGGGGTTGATGTGGTTGTAATGAGGTCTGGTCCTTTATATACAAACATAGTTTTGTGTACTGAAACGCACGGACATGCACATTCACCTACGTACTACTGAGTCACACTGATCGTTTGATGTTATGGTTCATATAACGTAACTAGTGGTCACTTTCATTAGGAACAATCCGCCATTGTTCAGTCAGACAAGATACTACCAGGACTTCAACCATGTGACATCAAACTGTTTGGTCCACATGGGAGTCACTCCAGATTTTCCATTAGTCCAACAGAAGAAAAAAAGAGACACAAAACCCTTCAGGGATTTCATCTCCGGGGAGTCACATCACCACCGCTTCCCTGCAGCCAGTGGCCTGGAGGAGCATCAGTTTCACAGAGCAGTCAGTGCTCAGTGGTCACATCAGTACACAACAGGATGCAATGGACTCTCGTCCATTTAGCTGAAGACAAACCAGTACTCAGTCTTCTCTCACACTTGCACACAGTTTAGGGGCAGAACAGGCCAGTTAATGGGTCATTGAGCTCCAGGGTAAATGACTAATAATTGCATCTCGGTCTATATGAGGGTCGTTAAACAGTCTCTCTGGGAATTTGTGACCAGGGATGAGCAGAGTTGATCCTGTGAGCAGGAAATGCGCACCAGCAGTGGGTCAAGTTAATGGCAGCCATGAATGCTGCGAGCACATTTCTGCTATTAGGACAGAAGACAAACAGCAGGACTGCTGTAATGTGCATCTCATATTTGCCAGGGAGGAAATTACACATTTACAAAACTACATAATTCAATGTGTCTAAATTTAATGGATTTGGGTTAATTCAAGTCAATTTACTGGCTAATGAGCCTTTTCAATTATTTACAAATCAACAAGTAAGAGGCAGTGACAATAAATGTCAATTAGCAGTTAAAGGCTTTTGCTCTAAATGTCCAAAACTAAAATCCTCAGGATTTCTTTGCAGCATTTTGGATTCACAACAAACACACAGCTCCTCAAATGCGCTTGGACCATTGGAGTCATTGTTTTTAACATAATTTTATGATTTACTTCAATTTAGTGGAATTTAAGTAAACATCTGTTTCAAATTAATTTCAATTGATGTTTCAAATGATGGATATGTGTCATACTTAAGCTGTGACATGTCACTGAACTGCCCTCGCTATATGAAGACGTAATCCAATTTTAAAAAAACATTGATTTTTCTTTATTGCATGGGAACTATTGTACAGCAGTTCAAGCCCTATTTCAAAGGACGTCATAATCCAATTCCACTGGATTAAAAAAAATTTCCAGCTATCAATATTATCAGATAATCTGGCTTTATTCAGCAGCCACCTCCAAAACCTGACCTCCATTTTGTGTCAGAAACCAGGCACCGCCTCCGGAGGCAGAGAGAAAAGTGGATAAATAGCACATTGACAAGTAAACAAAGTGTGACAACAGAACAAACAGACTCAGGGCGAGAGAGAGAGAGAAACAGGGGAGGAAAATATGAAGATCATACTTTCTCAAAAGAAAAAACAAAACCACAAACCACAGATTTCTCTCTCTGGTCCTCCTGACCAGTAACTAAATATAGATTTAAAGAGCATCAATTACTATATTTCTATAATTTATCACAGAGAAAACAGTGGCACATTCATCTCGACCCAGTTTTTTTGTTGTTGTTGAGTCAAAGAGTTTTTTTAGGTTTATTTTTTTTAGAATAATTCCCATTTCCCCCCAGAAAATCGAATTGCAATTCAAACAATCATTTCTCTGTGAAAGTGAATATACATTTTCAGCCTTTCATAGACAAACGCTGGTCCTTTATATAGACATTCATCAACTGTTCAGCATGAGGCACTGACCTCAGAGACACATCAGCCAGCCAGGCCTGAAGGCTGGGGTTTGCAGGGAGGAGGAGTGGGGGAGGGGGTGAGGAGGCTGAGGAGGACAAGGGAGGATGGAAAGGCAGGAACGTCCACGAGATCGGTGTTCAAAAAGAAGGAAAGGACAACATGGGAGGAGGTGAAACAAGGCGATAGAGAGGAAGAAGCTGAAAAAGTGTAGCAGGGTGTGACAGTAAGGAAGGAGGAAAGGAAGGAAGCAGGCGAAGGGACTAACTTGCATCTTTGCCCACTCATACAGCTGAAGAGCAGGCACACATGGACAGAATTAGCTCGCGCAGACACACAAACACTGATCTAATCGGACAAAAACACACGCACACACACACACACACACAAATACGAAGCAATTTTGATGACTAGTTAATGGCTCCATCCAGGTGCACCAACAAAAACCCTTGAAAGTTAAGAGGGACAACAAATCTGCCTGTTGGCTTCAGCTCTTCACTGCAGCTTTGGCATCCAGGCTGATTAACAGCTGCAGGGGGAGGTGGGGGTTTGGGTTACAGTGGCATCAGTGCACTGGGACTACAAATATGGTTCAGCTCAGCATTTCATTAGTGTTAATGGTGATGGCAGCTCGTCTGGATTTACAGGGTTTAGTTGTTTTAGGAGGATTTGGCTATTTCAGTGCACCATACACACAAAACTAGTGTAACACTAGTGATGTGTGTTGTCTGATGTCAGTTCAGCCTCTTACCAGTTAAAGCTCATTTTACATTTGAATGATGGCACACGTGCACATGGCCCTCTCTCTCTCTCTCTCTCTCTCTCTGTGTGTGTGTGTGTGTGTGTGTGTCGTCTTGTGGGTAGGAACCATTATATATACAGTGTGTATGTATGCAGGTCTCTATTAGGTTTAATATATTGGCTATCATCCTTTTTTATGTCGTGTGTGTGTGTGTGTGTGTGTGTGTGTGAGAGAGAGAGAGAGAGAGAGAGAGAGATTGAAAGACAGCGCACGCAGGGGGGTGCAGTCTGACATTCCATCACTTTAACCCTTCTTCTGCCAGGGATGAGATCACACACACACACACGGGCCCACCGGGCCACCACACCCACCTTGCCGGGTGGACACGTTCCTCTCGTTGGCAGCGGTCAGTACAACCTGCGGGTGGCTCTGCTCCAGCACGAACAGCTCGTCCTTGCCCACGCGCGCGCTCTTGCCGGACTTCATGGTGCCGGAGGGCCCGGAGGGCGCCAGGTAGCGGCCGCCGCAGTCCCTGAACGCCACCTTCCCGGAGCGGAACTCCAGCGTGTAGCCCGTGCTCTTGTCCGTGGTGGCGACCAGTGCGCCGTCGTTCCGCAGGAAGCGGTTGTCGGAGGTCTGCAGGTGGTAGCGCTGGTCGCGGAACACCAGCGTGATGGTGGAGTCCACCCCCCACGGGACGTCCCGGTCGATGGCGATCTCGTCCACCTTGGCGCTCAGGTGCGCGTAACGCTTGCGCGTCATGCTGAAGATGTTGACCTGCGGGTGCATGGCGATGTGCACGCTCCACTTCTCCGCCACGGACACGGTCTGCGCGAAGCAGATGATCCGGTCCTCGGTGCCGCCCAGGTACCGGCCGTGCGGCTCGGACTGCAGCGACCAGCGTCCGTCATCGTGCGCCGTGATGATGAACCTGCAGTCGGGCCCCGGGCTCTCGCTGTCCCCGGTGACGTTGCCGTCCTTGTCGGTGGCGATGTAGCGGCCCAGATGTGAGCGCAGCAGGAAGACGTTGCCGCTGGAGTCGTCGCCGCTCTGCTCCAGAGTCCAGATCTGCTTCTTCTTCATGCTCGTGGCGGACGCGTTGATCTTGAAGCCGAACGTCTCCGCCGTCAAGTATTTATTCCCGCAGTTGATGAGACCGAACTGGATCTGCAGCATGTCGCTGGTTCCGTTAGCCGCTCCGTTACTTGTCATTGTGGGTTGTGTGCGCTCGAGCCTCGGACCGGACCGGATCTGATGGGGTGGGAGGGGGGGCGGTTCTGCTAGTGACTGAGCTCGCGGCTGAATGGGTGGGATGCTGAGCTGCCTCGCGTGCTTCTCTTTGTTTGGGGAGTGTGTGTGTGTGTCTGTGTGTATGTGAGCGCGCGCAGCCGGTCCTCTGTGCTCTGCCTGTCTCAGCAGCGCGAGCCCGCCGCCGCAGCTGCACCATTTATAACCATCAGTGACGTGTAGCCGCAGGCCACGCCCCCTCAGATGGACAGAAATATAGAAAGTTTGATGTCTCCCCTCGCCTTTAATTCATCTGATGGTACTTAAACACACACACAGACCCAACCCCTTTGTTTAAACAAAAACCGTGTCTGCACGTGGAGTGACGTCATCGTGAACACTGACAGTCTCCAGGTCCACATTCGCATGTTGGCTGTCTGTGTTTCTGCGTGTCGTCACTGTCATGTCTTTTCAGGAGACACACTGATCAGATGGACTCAGTATTCAAATCATGAGGAGGCAGAGTGTGCGTCCACACACAGAGCTCCATTCATGTCCCCACCAGGCAGATCATCACAGGACAGGCGAGGCTGCACACTCAGAGAGGTCAAACACATCAACACACTGTATTCTCAGTCAGTGCATGATCGTGACCAAGCACTGAGGCACACACACACACACACACACACACACACACACACACACAAATATATTAAAGTATAGATGGGACACACCACAGTCTGTATCTCCCTGCACATCAGGCCTGTAAGATAAGAGTCCAGTGTAAACTGCAGCAAAGCATCAAATCCCTGATGACCTCCGACCTCTCTGAACATACAGTATGAGTGACTGGAGACAGATGAGCGTCATAAAGAAATCAGTGTATTCATTTGTGATCATTTGCTTTCTCTGCAGTCGGACAGTAAAACGTGACAGGGAGACAGTGGCAATAAAACACTCTGACCTGGCAGGGGATTACAAGGCAATATCATTTCATGTAGTGATTCAGATTTTAAATAATCTGAATAATCTGTACTCCAGATTAATTTTAGTGTCTTCTCAAGGTTTTTTTAAAAATCCTTTTAACTTTACAGGAGAAATTTGCTTTGCACTTGCACACTGTCTTCCTCGTGAATATTTTACCAGCCGATGAGTACGTATTTTTCATTAATAAATAATATTTATAAATTCTACCTGTCACAACCAGTGAGCATCACAATGCGTCTGTGTCTAATTCGGATCTCAGGGTACTGGGGGGGTTCGCAAATAGAAAGTAATCTGAAACTAATATGTAATCTAGTCAGGGAGCTCCCCTGCAGCCTAGATAACATCTCCAGGCACAACATCTTTGAAGAAATCAAATTTCAGCTTCACATTCAGAATCTATTAAATTCACAGGACTTGGCCTGATACGTTTTTGCCTGCTCATGTTGTGCAATATTTATTTCTAATAGCCAGATTTACAAAACTGAATTGTAAAGGGATCACGTGACCAGATCTCTGAGCTGCATCGCAGACAACACCTCCTCCTCTGTTCACCTGGTAACTTTCACCTCCACACCAACAGCATCTGTGTCAGTGATTCCAGTGAGTGATGCATAGCATTAAATTTTAATGCTGTGAATGCTGCATTCGGGTGCTTTCAGGGAATTTCCAACCTAATCTTTATCAGGAGAGCTATGCTGAAAAGAGGCGTTTTTCTTTATTTGGCACGATGTCCAGGCTTCCATCTTGAATAAATACAGTATCCAGTATTAATATTCATATGAATACAGTTACATTAACGTTACCCCCTACTGCTGTTTAATTTTACTAATTAAAACCTAGCACATATAGAGTTTAATATTGTAATAATGTTTTATTCAGAAATCTTAATGTTCCGGTTGAGGGAACTGCCAACACTATTTTAATACAAGTCAAAAAGAAAACAGTGAAAATATTTGGACAAATAAAACTAAATATTAATTTAGGGGGGAAAACACCAATGTGTAAAAACACCTTGCTGTTTTTCTACCCTAGTTTCAGTATGAATAATAACTAAAATGACAAACTATTTCTTAAATATAAGAATAATATATGACTTTATAGTGCATCCACTCTAAAACACATGCCACAGGAACCTTCCTCCATAGGAGTCTCAGACGTCCTGTCTAGAAAGAGCAGGGAGGGACGTTGAGGGAATCTACCTTTGTTCTCACACTGAGTGCTGATGGATGGTTGCTATGGAGACCAGCCTCAGATCTGGTGGTTGATGAAGAACAGGCAGTCTGCTGCTTAGGGTGCACACACTGACACACTGACACACTTGCTGGACGCACAGCAGCTGCAGACGGCACCGCGCCGTGTCAGCAGACTCAAATCTGACCAGTTGGCAGGCTTTTCTGACACACACCTCTGAGATCTAGCCAATCAGAACATCTTTCCCACCCACTATTATAATATCCACCAACCGGGTAATACTTTTCCAAATCCCTTCAAAAAATGGCCTGTTAGAAAGAAGGTTCATTTGAAGACAGTCTTTTTTAAACAACTATAATGGCTAATTGAATGAATTGATTATTGTAGCTTTTAGTCATGACACACAAACTTGATTGAATTTCAACAATGTTGCAATTGAAAAAAAGTGTGTCCGTGGTCAGCTGGAACTGTATCAGATTTAAGCCAAAATGATGACAATGGCCCAGCGAGGCCATACACAGCAGATTGATGATGATCTGTGAGAGCTATGTCAGCTCCCCTGCATTAGCCTACATTGTACTGTGAGCATTGACTGACTAAATGGATGCAGCTGAGAGGGTTCAGCATGATGAGACAGACTGCTCTTTCTAGATGAGACAAATATGTCAGTGTTTCCATGAAAGCATAAAATTCATATTGCGTTTAGTCGTCCCTCCACAGCCTCATGTGATGTTTGTGGTGAGGAACAGATCACCCAACATTTATTTGTACTTACCCCTCACGTCAGTTGGGATTTCTATTGATCGTAATTGATCACTGTCATTATGGCACATGGTCTGAGAGACCCTCTTTCCATCTCTCTCTTACTGTCTCCCACCTTTGTCTCTTTTTATTATCATGTTTGCTTGTAAACAAGAGGTAAGAGAAAAAAAATCAGATGCTGGTGTCTGTGTGTGTGTGTGTGTGTGTGTGTGTGTGTGCGTGTGTGCGTGTGTGCGTGTGCGCACAGCTGCAGCCCTACCAAGGGCCTCCTTTCCACCAACAAAGAGCTGGTAGTTGGAGTCACTAGGGAACACCACACACTCCCCTCGCCTTTGCCACCATTCTCCCCACAGTGGTTGGGTCAAAGGTCAACTATGTGTGTGTGTGTGTGTGTGTGTGTGCGTGTGCGTGTGTGTGCTTTAGGGGTGCCTCCAGTTCTTCCAACCTCTCATTGTCATGGCAACAGCACAGCAGTAGGGCCAAGATCAACAGAGCAACTTCATAGCTTCTCCCTCTGTTTAACACATTATATTTGTGTATGTGATTCTCTGTGTGTAGCTCTGTGTGTATGCATGAGTGTGTGTGTGAAAGCCTGTAGCTAACAGAAGTATATAGGTCAGTCAAGAGGCACGGTGTGTTTGCGTGTCAGTGTGTTTCTACATGTCATTTTGTGTTTGTGTGAGACAAAGGGGGAGAGAATATGACAGTAACACACACACACACACACACACACACACACCACATGCATGCAGAGACAGACATCTGCAGGAGATGAAACAAGATTCTGATGATTCTGTTCTCAAGGTCACACTGTGTGTGCCGGTGAACGTGTGTGCGCGCCTCTGTGTGTGTGTGTGTGCCGGTGAACGTGTGTGTGTGTGTGTGTGTGTGTGCATTAGCATGCTTGAATTGATTATGGGGACTGATTGGCGCCTCCAGCTCTGACTGCAGGGAAACTTGATCAGGACGCCACTAAAAATACCTCTTCCTGCCTCTCAGCGAGGGCCTGTGACATCACATCCTGTCCTCATGAATGAACACTGTTTCTGTGGTCAGTAAGCTGAATATGCCTCCTTCCTGACTAATTTCCTTCCTTGTCTAAACGCAGTGTGACACATCTTTGATCTGTGAGGTAGTAAATAGCTGCAGAGTGTTATCTCACCTTCTCCAGGCTAGATTTACTCAGATAGCTCTATCTTTAAAAGACATCAACTGATATTTTCTTTTTGTTAAGAAGGCGTAGACCTTATCTATACACCTGGTTTAACATGTTTTTGAACAGCTTCCAATTACAGTGCACTGTCACCAGTGGTGAAATCATACCAATGTGATTTGTAATGCACCTAGTTGTTTCCCAACAGTAATTAAACCACAGAAGAACAAAATATTTTGTTTATACTTATTTTAAGTATATTTATATTTTACATATATTTGTAGAATTATTTTATTTATTTTGTGACCTCTTTGTGTGTGTTGTGTATGTTACATATGAATATATGTTTTCTTACCTTTACTCTTGTGGGTAGATTAAATTAATATTTTTGAATATCAGTGATGTCTTAGCTTTTGCATTGTGTTACAGGCCTATTGGCTGCAATTCTGTATCACCATTCAGTGAGGACTAAAGGAGCTTTGCTGCTCCACCTACTGGTGACAGCGTGGAACTACACCAGTCACCGCCTCCACCTACTTATGAATCAATTTCATGGTCATACACTCACAGATGTGTGCTGGGAGCAGCACATATGTATCTGCAAGGGATGGAACACACAAAGAGGGCACATTGTGAGAACTGGCAGGTGTTACTGGTCATTGCTGCCACTTTCCTGTTGTATCCCCTGGGTCCCTTACGTCCTCTGCCTCCTTTCCTCCCTTCTCTCCCTCTCTCTCCCTTTCTCTCCCTCTGCCTCCCTCTCTCTCTCCCTCTCTCCCTCGGTCTCCCTCTCTCTGTGGGCAATAAGGAGTTTTAGATGCTAATGATATGCCCCTGTGCAACAAAGGGTCAGACCCCCCTTACAGACCTTCTTTGGACACTCGCTCGCTCACTCGCTCACTCACTCACTCACTCACTCACTCACTCACTCACTCACTCACTCACTCACTCACACACACACACATGCACGCACTAGAGCACAAACACCAGCTGTTCTCTGTTGGCCTCTTATTACACAGATCACCTAAAAGATTTAGCTGCGCTCCTTCTTGTCATTTTGCAAACACAAGCATAGAGTACACACACACATACAGTATAAACACAAATACTTTAAAAGAGCAAAAACAATCTGATCAGCTCAAAAAATAGAGTTTGGGTCGATGTGAACGATTTGACTGATTGACTACTGTACTGTAAATTGTTTTTTGGTTTTTTTTCCTCATTGGTTTCACTCTCCTAGTGTGAATAATTGATGATGGGGACGTGATAATGGAGCGGAGCATGTGTGTGTGTGTGACAGATACTCACCATCTGCTGACACAAACGTGCACTTATGGTATCACACACACACACAGGGGTTCATTAACATCTGGCACAGATGGTCATTTTAAACAACAGCCACCTTTGTAGATACCAGCAATTACACTGTTCAGCCTAATACACACATACATGATAGTACTTTACCTTTATGACTAAAGGGAGTGTTGTCATTCAACTACTGAACACAGCTGATATGCCGATTTTACAAAAAGATTAACAAACATGTTTATACGATATCATGGCAACTTTCATTTCCCTCTGCCTCTCAAAATGAGCCAAATTAGCAAAGCTGACAAATCTGACTCAAAGGTTGAGAAAGTTTCCAACATTGTAAATCAGACTGATCTCAGTTCTGCCCCTTTCTGCTTAGAGGCAGAACTGCAGGTGTGTAAGAAACTCAGCTCTTGTTTTTCACCAGAGGAGTGTTACGCTAAAATAAGCATTCAGACTTAAAGTACAACTACTTTTTATACATTACTCTATATCAATCTTTTTTTTTTTTAATTTTATGAACATCTGCCTCAAGTAAGAGTGACATTTGGTAACAGATATAAATATGTACATGCACACACGCACACTACATTCAAAAAGTTTTGTTTACACATTCCTTGCAGGATTAAGAGAGTGTATCTGTCTGCATAGTTTTTGATATGAAACAAAGATGATATCGGCCGCTGAACTTCCCCTGTTTGCAGACTTGCTAAGCTAAAATAACCAGCTGCCGTTTAGCTTCCTATGAAATGGTGCTTACAGTCAGAACAGCGAATAGAAATGAAAAAATCCCATGCTTAATGCGTCATCAGGTGTAGCATATTATTTTTTATAGTATCAACTCAACAGAACATGTCAGATAACGTAGGATAAAGTAAAGTTAAAAAGAAATGAATGAAATGAAACTTAGGTTTCACCTTGCTGCTCATGACATTGTTTTCACAGAAAGTGTCACAGTAAACATTGTTGCCCTTAATTGTTTTAATTAAAATGTACACACACAGGCTCGCCTTACACAGTGATGGAAGTGGAGGACAGTGCCCAGGGAAAAGTTTTAACTTTAATAATTTATACAACTAAGCTTTTCAGAAAATCCCAACAGCCCCTGACTGTGACAGTCAGTGGTCTGTAATGTATGTCAGCGAAATGGAACAGTTCAGTAGTTTATACATGATATGTTATGAAATGAGGTCAGTGTAAGGAGGGGGAATAAAAGCCTGGACTCACACACACTCAGCATGTTCCTCTTCCTCTGAAAAACAATGTGATCTTTTTTCTTCTGAAAACGCACACACACACACACACACAGACACACACACACACACACACACACACACACACAAATGTTCCACAGTTACAAATAAATTCTTTCAGATAAAAAAAGTGAGTTTGACCCCATTATCTATTAGGAACCAAAGAAATAAGAAAGAAATGGGACTGTACTTTGTCACATGCACACACGCACACACACGCACGCACACGCACACACACACACAGTCTCTCAGTGTGTCTCCTATCCCTTATGTAACAACTTGTTGGTACGTTCCAAGTTATCAACTTACAATCAGATGAGCCAAAAAAGGTGGGACTCTCTCAGTCCCTCACCTTTATTTCTTCTTTTCTCTTTTCTCCCACTTTATACTTTATACTTTCTATTGTCCTCTGAACCTTTAAACGGAGGAGTCTGTAGAAATAGCTAATTGTATGCAGAGGGGGGGAAACTGAACAAGAATGACATAGCTGGAGGCAGGAGGAGGTGAGTGAGTGAGTGAGTGAGTGAGTGAGTGAGTGAGTGAGTGAGTGAGGGGTTCATGGCTCTTCTTTGACTCTCCTTGAGTTTCTCCTTAAAAGGCAATCCTATCCAGGTGATTACCTGCAGCCCCCAGCCAATGACTGCACAGCGAGTTATCTACCTGCAAAAGTACCCTCTCTGATGTCATCTGCCCACTGAGAGAGCCTTAACACACACTATCAGAGGTCTGCCTATAGAGAGAGCAAGAGGAAAAGGCTGCAAGTTACAGTTCATAAAGAAACTTACAGTTGTTAAGACTGTGTCTTACCTGCATACTGACATAGAGACAGAGAATGTTGTGTATCTTGTTTGTGCAGAATTGAGTTACACAACATGTGTGTGCGCGCGTGCATATATGTGCTTCGTTATATAACGCTACAAGGAAAATACTGTGCCTCTTGGCCTACATTTCAGAGTTTGACTGTATCCTGCTGCTTAGGGAATCCCACATGATTATCTGGAGCACATTTACACACACACACACACACACACACACACACACTGATGCACACACTGATGCACATTTGCACACACTAATGCATGTGCGCTCAGACACACAAACATCTTCTCCTTGTTCCTAATG
This sequence comes from Trinectes maculatus, assembly GCA_016785345.1. NCBI lineage: Eukaryota > Metazoa > Chordata > Actinopteri > Pleuronectiformes > Achiridae > Trinectes > Trinectes maculatus. The sequence continues at coordinate 394,931 of JAFBJQ010001445.1, forward strand.
ATCTCCTCTCTCCTAACTTCTTTCCTTCTTCCAGTTAAAAGATACATTGAGTCTGTTCTTTAAAACAGCTGCCTTCACTTTAAACCCATGACAGAGAGTGAATATGTGCAAACAGCGGAGAAGGAAACAGGAACCAGACCACAGCGTTGTGCAAATGGCCGGTGGTACATTGCAGCTGGAGAGGGCACTGGAGAGAGGGGGGGATGTAGGGGAAAGGAGACAGGACACACAGCCGAGCCTGAGAGGCAGCAAGATGGTGCCAGGACAAGAAAAACACCAACATCAGACTAGAGGAGGAGGAGGGAGATAGGTGGTGAAGGGTCAGAGAAAAGCCTGAATCAGGGGAATAGTGGATTAATCAGCCTCATATTCCCATCTGTCCTCTTTTGTCCCCATCAGGTTTTTCCCGCTTACTTATTTTTAGCCCGGAGTCATTTGACTGATAGGAAATTGTTTATGAGTTCCCTCGAGAGCAGTAATCTGTGATCAGGGAGGAGAATTACATTGGTTTCATTCACAGTTTTATGTTTGTGTTTCAAAGCTCTGTTGTTCACAGACACTACAGAGCTTTAATCCACGCTGCTCTGCAGGACAGCCTTGACTCTCCGTCCCTCTGTCTAGCAAAGGTAGAGTGAAGTAAACATTCATGCAGCTCAAGTCAGGAAATGTTGCATGACACTAAAAAAAAAAGGAACTCCCTCTGTGCTGTCGGTCCAGTCTGGAAAAACAGACCTGTTGTGCTGATGACAGCTGAACAGCCCTGAAGGCTGTTGCCCAAAATGTCCCGGTGACTAACACACACGCTGTGGCAGAGCAGATAAAAGATGGTTTATACTGCTTCAGTTGGACCAGACATGGTTTCCCCTTCTCCACCAACGCCTGTCTTTTAAGCTGTGTAGTGGTCGCGTGTGTGTCTGTACCTGTCAAATGTTAACCTTATATGGTCCCTCATGGTGAACAAAGAGGAAGTCCTCATTTCTGTGTGCGGAAACTAAAAAGTGACAACCTTGAGGTTTCAGTAGGCAGTTGGCAGCTGTAGGAGGCAGCACAGAGCAGCATCAGCTGCAGCCCACACACACACCACAGCTTTAGGAAGTGGTGTCAGTGCTGATTTTCATTTCTACATAAACACACAAACACACGTTTAGCTCTGTTCATTGCTTCAACCCACACAGTACTATGGAACAGCAGTACGACAGAAACAGGTGACTTTATTTTTGACGTTTCTCAGGTTTTATACTGATGTAGTATTGACGAGTCAGAACACACAGATCAATACTCAGTTGCTTAAGGGAAAAGAATGAATCCACCATCTCTCTCTCTATCTCTCTCTGTAATGAACACACACACACATGCACACATACAACTTAACAAACAAAAGGAAATTGGAACATCCTCTTCGAAAGTTTCCCGTTACTGAAACATGACAGAAGAGAAGTGAAATCACTCGGGCTGTGAATTCCCCTTTATCGTTGTGTGCACATACACACGCACACACACGTTCCGTATACATCCCGTTCATGTATGTGGAATGTGTTGCCTGTATGAGCCCACACCTGACAGGACAAGTGCAGGCACAAATCTAACTCTCTACATAACATCACAGGCCTTAGGGAGTGATGCTAGCTTCCTTGAGACACCATCCCATGTGACCACCACTGCATTCCTCAGATTGTTGTCATGTGACAAACTTAAAGATCTCCTTTTATGGATGTCAGTGCTAACAGGAGGATGTGGCCTCACTAATACACACCCAGATTGACAAACACATACACACATGCGCACACACAATGCACACAATACATACTACAACACCTTACACACTCTTGCCAAATCAAACACAATCAAACTGAGAGAGAAAGACAAAAACAAGTCAAGAGTGAATATTATATGGTTTTATTGTATAGTATATTGGGAGCAAATGTTTCTTAACAGCAGCATTTGACACTATCGAGAGTCACAAATGTGTTTGTCCATTTCTCTCAGGCCTTGACCTCTGGTAAGGTTTATCCTGTTGAATCCTGAGACGCACTCAAGCCAAGAGTTCTGCTTCTTCCACACAGAAGCCAGATGTGCTTGCGGCATCTGCACAGACAGTCAACGAAATCATCGAATTGAATGTCAGGGCATTAGAGGGGAAACCTTTATTCCGTTTGCTAAAGGTGCACACCCTTAGATTAGTTTTTAACTCACTAACTTTAGTGGCCATAGATGGTAATAACAGGTTTGGAATTTCTCCTCATAATGATGTTTAAAGAAAGAAATACTTCATTACTCTCGATCCCTTTCCTTTCTTTCTTAACTTCTTACATCTCCATGGATTTGAACATTCTTTAGGATATCTGCAGCTCCCAGCACGTCTGCAGGCTCGTCGATGAGCAGAGATCTGAACACAGAGGGTCTGACACTGATGCATTACATCACGCTTTACTCGGTTGTCAGTGTGCTGTGCACAATGTACTGCTGCTGCGTAGCTCCAAGAGGACTTTGTCCCAACCTTGGCTGTAAAGTAAAGCTGCTCTGCTGCACTAAGCTTAAAGATCGCTGCTGTGAGTGATTAAGAGGCTTCCAGTCACGCACTTATACGCACACTTATACGCACAGCAGGCATTGCCAATGAGGCGACACATGTTTTTGAATGTGCTAGTAAATTAAGGATGTTCAGTCAGGAGGCAGAGTAGGAAAGCAGGAGGGGAAATGGAGACAGAGACAAATGTGAATTGTGGAGAATTAAAGGACAGCAGATGAATGTGTCAAATATGAAGGGACGACATATGGAAACTAAATATGGACATGGAAATCTTGATGGAAAATGAATAGGGAAGGTGTGGCAGTTACTGATGAAGACTCCGCTGCCGGTCTCCAAGAGCCGGCTCTTCACTTCCTCCTTACCCCATTTCCTGCCTCTGCTGCTGCCCTATGCCCTTATATGGCAACCACTTGCAGCCAATCAGAGTGCACCAGGCAGCTCATTCAAACAGTGAGTGTGAGAGGGGAGAAGGGTGGGAACTGCAAACAGAGCTGAACAGCAGTGCACCACACCAAACAATATGGCAACACAACACACACACACACACACACACACACACACACACACACACACACACACATAACCTGCCTGAAAAGGCAAAAAAGAGGTGTAACAATGTAACAAAACTCAGCAGTTCACTGGCACTGGTTGCATACTGCAGTACCACATTAAAGTTTTCTTTGCTGGCAAACAAAGATGGCGGGTTTGTTTACAATGTTTTTTTTTACAGTTTAGTTAATTATAACTCTTGATTGATGTCTGTTTATTAGATGAAGAAGATATGGTGATGGAAGTTCCACAGAATTATGAACAACCATAAAGAGAGAATAGTAAATAAAAGACAATACAGGACCAGCCGTAATGTTGTGTAAGGAAAGTACAAATAGAGCTGATTGCCAGGGACGACAGAGCAAAGTGCATGGGCGTGTGTCAGCGGGTGACCTCTCTCTCACAAGTTAAGGGGGAAGCAGAGGAATAAGGAAAATCAGGAAGTAAAAACAAGGCCATCGCCGGTCAGTATTCCTGAGACCAGCCAATCGAAAGGCTGGTATCATGGGAATGAGCCAATCAGAGTGGAGGAGCCCTCCCATTAAACAGGGACAGATGGTAAAGGGTAGATAAGCCTGTGTGTGTGTGTGTGTGTGTGTGTGCAGGGGGGGTGTCGATTTAGATACTGAGATAGATAAGTTCTTAGCCTGAGCAGTAAAGATACAGATTAACCTCACATGTTAGCATTTCGCATAAACTGCATGCAAGAAACATTTTTTGAGCTAAAGTTTCCATTTACTCATGTGCTCATACCTGCATGTGTGTCCTCACATGAGCTTACACAAAGCACTCTGTCACTATATGTGCTGAGTGTCGGATAAAGATTTCTCCATATAGAGTCAACACCTGAACTCAACCCCCACAGCCTTAAAAGGAACACAAGTTTTTTCTTTGGGCCAATAAGAGGCCTGATCAGTGAGAATAGGTTAGGTTGTTGAACAGGAAGGAGAAGAGTAAGCAGAAGTGAGTACAACGTGTCTGCTGAGTGCTCACATGGAACAGAAAGTAACAGCATTCTGAGAGGCCCCACAGCCTCCAGCGTTGCATGTGGTTATTGCATTAGTTTGCTCATACTGGAAATTCTCCCTCTGTCTACCAGACATATCTGCTAACTGGCTAATACACTCTGATCGATTAGCATCTGAAGATGTTTCCCATCAGTTTGTTGCCAGTGCTAACCAATCAAATTTGTTTTCAGAGCTTCATGCGAGTAGCAGGAGTGAGACCAACAGGAGCTGGCAACAGAAACATGATGTGCCCTGACTGCCTTGTTGCACACCTGTGGACGAATGCACTGCACAAAAAAAGAGTTTTATATAATGTAAGGTTTATAAGGTTTGATAAATAATATATGATGCTGGTCAAGATGCCATGGTGGGGCGTGGCCAATAAAGTGTGTGTGTGTGTGTGTGTGTGTGTGTAAGAAGTGGGGGGTTGGCGTTCAGGATCCATTTGGGCCGTAAATGGGAGCTAATCCAATTGGAGCACAAATAGGCCAGCTGGCAGGCAAGACATACACACACACACACACACACACAGACACACACAGCTGGTGACTGGCCAGTGCCTTGGAGTCAGACTATCACCACGGTGAAGAGTTTTATATAATGTAAGGTTTATAAGGTTTGATAAATAATATATGATGCTGGTCAAGATGCCATGGTCGGGCGTGGCCAATAAAGTGTGTGTGTGTGTGTGTGTGTGTGTGTAAGAAGTGGGGGGTTGGCGTTCAGGATCCATTTGGGCCGTAAATGGGAGCTAATCCAATTGGAGCACAAATAGGCCAGCTGGCAGGCAAGACATACACACACACACACACACAGACACACACAGCTGGTGACTGGCCAGTGCCTTGGAGTCAGACTATCACCACGGTGATCCAAGGATCAATGACACTACAGACAACCAATCTATTGGTTGTATTGTGGTGCGGCACAGAGGGAGGAGGGAGGGAGCCAGGAAAGGGTGAATGGGGCTTCCCTCTCTGAAACTATGACTAGTCACAGATGGCCAACAATTGTCCACTCAGCCACTTTGTAACAGGCTGCAAAAAGAAGGGCTGAAAGAGAAGATGTGAGGAGGGAAGATAGGATGGAAATGCATGATGGAGGGATGGATGAATGAGGAATAATAGAAAACTGCTGACAGACAAAAGTTTGTTCCTGCATGGAAAGCAAACCAAGCTGTGTCTGTGTGGTCAAACTGAGGATATAACCAGCAGAAGATACAATTAGATTAGATAAGATTTATTTATTGGTCAAATTTTGTGTTTGTTTTTTTAAACAAAGCCAGGGATGATGTTTGGCCCTGACATGAACGCGGTATCAGTCTTCTTCCCTGAATTTGCCCTTGATACACAATAATGAATTTACCACAGTGTCAAAATATTGACATAGCTGTCATAGCTGTTAATCCAGAAGGACATTTCTATATTGCTTCATTCATACTGCCGTCACAGGGACATACTGTTAAACTTCTGTGGAGGTCAAGCGTGATGCCTCTCCAAGACGAGAGATAAATATTTCTCGTCATCTTCCTCCTGTCTAATTCCCCCCTGTGTCATCTCCAGCTTTACTCAGGCTCCATGTGACGGGTTTGTCTTATTTTCATCCAACCCTTATTGTTTTCCACCCCCCTCTGACGTCCACTCTTACAGGCCTATTACCTCTCAACCTCACTTAAGGCTAATTGCATGTAATGTTTTTTGTATTGAACTGCAGTCTTGCAGTCTCGACATGAAAGTCAGGCAGTCAGTGTTTAACTCTCTCTCTCTCTCCCTGTGTGTGTGTGTGTGTGTTTGATGACAGATTTTATACCACCCCTATTTTCAGACCTACATAGCTTGAACCCAAAATGTCCCCTATGACAACATGTTTATGTATAGTGTTTATGCCGTCACCCTATTGCTGGCTTTTTCCATTAGCATCTGTTTGTTCTCGTGCCCCATACACACCAAATGAACTTCATTTTAGTCTCATCTTACAAAAAGTGGTCTTCTCTTTATGACGTGACAGACAGAAAGGGGAAAAGGAGATGACATCATAGATGCAGATTGAGAGGAGGGAAGGGACGCGAGCGACATGAATTTGTCAGTGATGGCTTAAGGTGAAGGGCAAAGGGAAACTTACAGCATCTTTACTCATTACATGAACAGGAAGCCACAGTGGGGTGGGTGTGATAACTGGGGAGTGGCAAAGCTGCAGAACAGACTTTACTCCTGTGTCAGTGCTCCTAGCTGACTACCCTCTGTGGCTGTGTGTGTGTGTGTGTGTGTGTTTTGGTCACTAAAATGATAATCTGTTTCTTACAGTTGAATAGACAGGGTAGAGATTTGTCGGCAAAGTGTCAAGTGTGTGGCCTGACCCTCACACATACATTCAGACACGTGTGTGTGCTCACTCCAGTAACTCGATGTAAAGTTGACCACTGAGCTCTGAATGGCTCCTACACACATACCTCCGCAGTTATCAGAGATGGCATTCAGTTATGATTTGCTGCTTTTGATCAGTCATTTAAGATTCTTTGGCCTTTGAATCACACACGCACGCACACACACACACACACACACACGCACGCTTGTGGTCACTGATGCCTGGCAGTGTGTAATTAACTTACTACATTGCCAGGCAGGTTCCTGATTTCAACAGGAAAAAGGTAATGCAGCAGAATCTTCATCTGATCACCTGTCGTTTTTGGCGTGTGTGATTGTGTGATGTAAATCAACACACGATTACTTCGTAACAAAAGGTTAGATGTCAGAATAGATTTGTTTGCTGATCTCTGCTGTGTGTTGAGTTTGAAATTGCAGCCTACGTCTAGTTAACCTAACTCAGCATGAAGGAAAGAAACTGGGGGCCTGAGGGAAAAAAACAAAACCCACCTTCTCTCAGTTTTAAAACCCACCACTGAATATGTAAATCAGTAACTTTGTAGGTTGCATGGAGGCTAATCGCATCATCTAATCATTTTTGAAAATCATATGAAAACAGAAATGGCTGACTGACATCCTGACTCTCCTGCTGTTTTACACTCAAAGTGTAGAATACAACAATCTTGCTGTTAAAAGAGTCATTTTCAGTTGCTGCTTAACACACCTTGAACTAGTAATTGTTGCTGTTGTTTGATGTGTTGACATGTGGTCTATTTGACCAACCAATACTTACACGGCTACTCATGTGCATGTGTATACATTCTTGTCTGAGAGAAAAATTTGTTAAGCATCTTTTTCGCACTAAGGAACTTGGCAAGAAGGCCCAGGTTCCGAATGTCTGTATTTCACTGGCACCCAGGGTGAAAACACCCACATCTACAGTATACACACACACACACACACGCACACACACACGCACGCACACACACACACACACACACACATCATCTAATCATTTTTGAAAATCATATGAAAACAGAAATGGCTGACTGACATCCTGACTCTCCTGCTGTTTTACACTCAAAGTGTAGAATACAACAATCTTGCTGTTAAAAGAGGTGGGACTTTTAACGGTCATCATTTTCAGTTGCTGCTTAACACACCTTGAATTAGGAATTGTTGCTGTTGTTGGATGTGTTGACATGTGGTCTATTTGACCAACCAATACTTAGCTTACACGGCTACTCATGTGCATGTGTATACATTCTTGTCTGAGAGAAAAATCCTCAAGAAAATTTGTTAAGCATCTTTTTCGCACTAAGGAACTTGGCAACAACGCCCAGGTTCCGAATGTCTGTATTTCACTGGCACCCAGGGTGAAAACACCCACATCTACAGTATACACACACACACACTGTTATGATACATGAGAGGAGTTTTCCCTGGATAGTATTCCAAGCACTTGGCCAGCAGAAGTTCCCCCTGATGAGTGGTGACAACATGCCACTTAACCAGAGACCTCTCCCCTTCCACCTGTGAGCCCCTCTGCCATGTAAATAAATACACGTGGATCCAAAGTCCTGCTTACCCAATCTGACCCCTGACCCCTGATTTAACAAAGCCATACAAAACAAATTTGATTTCCTGTTTTACTTTTTATTCAGGAATAAATGAACAAGAATATCCAATGCCTTTAAATGTTTGTTTTTAACTTAAAGAGGCCCGGGCCGAACCAAGCACAACACATACACACAGGAGGCTGGATTAAATATTTCCCAGCCAATCCCAGTTTATGCCTTTACAGCATCAACATTGACAAATCACCTTTTCAGCTTGTTTTTCTTCAAGTGTTTTTTAGCAGCATCACCTGGACACACCTTTTATTATTCACCCTTCCTCCCATAAATGCATCATCATCACCAGTGAAACAAATACAACTGAACACCCACGTTTCATGCTGACACAGGCCAGATAGAGACGACTTGGTGAGATCGGACCATTAACACAGGGTTTTAGGTCTGTAAATCAGTAAATGGACCCAGTAGACCTTTGACCATTTAAAGCACTCTTCCTTCCATCTATAAACCCTCTTACAGTGGCTGTGTCAGTCTTTCACAAGAATCAAAGCTCTGACTCAACATTGATGAGCTGACGTATCTAACTCTGGGTTGTTCCCGTTTATGAAATGATTTTTCACCATCACAGTTGCACTTAAATTGTGTTTGACGAAATGGCCTATTGCAAATAAAATGTTTACCTACCCATTAAAACCTGTCAGATTCGAGGAATTAACAGAGTACTGTGTCACACTTCATTGTTACTGAGTTGGAGCTAAATGAAAGGGGTCATGTGAAGCATGTGAGGACAACAGTGATGTCCATTTAAAGCCAACCTAACAGCATGAATGAAGACAAGGAAGAGAAGACAAAGGCAAAGAAGCCACAGGATTTGACACAAGCGATGGAGAGGAGGGGAAGTGGTAGAGGAAGAGAGGTTGCTGCATATCTCAGTGACCAGAGTTGCAGCTTTAAGACAAGACAAGCACTGCTGCTGTCTTCCCTTTACACCAGTATATACACAATCAAAGTGAAAATGAATAAAAGTGTGTGTCTGATGTTGTGTGTGAAGGAGAGGATAGATGAGAGGACGGGGAGGGGGATAGGGTGAGAGAGAGTGGGGGTAACGAAGTGGGAGAGAGGAAAAATAAATCCACAAGAAGTGAAAAGAAAAAAACTGCTGCAGTACAATTTATGATAAGACTGTGGTCTGATTGTGTGTGGAGTGAGTGCTAAGATTGTGAATTAAGAATGGGAAATATTGTTATTCTGCTGGCCCAGTTACTAAAAATCAATTTGAGTGTGAGAATGTCACATGGGTGTCAACAGTCAGGATGTGGATTAGGCAACAGCAGAAAGGCCCTGACATTTGTTTCATGTGATATGGGTGAAAACGAGTGTGTAAAAGCCAATTTTCCAGCACTTCCTGCTTTATAATGAGCACCGGTGCTTTGATTCATTGTATATGTCAGTGATTGTGGTACATCGACCTGGTGCATTGTAACCAGTGCCAAAACATCCCATCCACTACTGAAAGACACGCCTGTATCAAATGATTGTCTCTCAGGTAGAGACAGAGAGAGATGGAGGAGATTTAGGTGGAGCCCAAGACCCTTTTGGCAAAGGAAACTAATTCATGCTGAGAAAATGAACATCAGCACCATGTGGCGGCTCACACACATCAGCCTGCGTGGTCATTCCCCAGTCGGTGTGTTATGATATGTGTGTCATGTGTTTGACCCGGCTCGTGATGCAGGTCAGTGACTCCCACTGAAGCGTACAGCTGGTTTTCAAAACGGACAGTAGCAGAAGCATTAGCCAGCACTCTGTATTGTCTAGTGTCAGATAAACCCAGTGAGGACAGACTCTGGATGAAGGTCTGAGGCCTGTGGGTCCTTTACAGGGAGGAGTCCTGAAAACTGGGCTCTTACAATTATAAATAACATGATGCCCAACTGCTGAGAGAAATATATATGTATATATATATATATATATATATATATATAATCACTGAACTTTAAACGCAACGTAACCTGTATGTTAAAGAGTATATGAAGACACTGGGTTGACTAGGCCTCCAACACCCCAGTCCCCTGCCTGTTATTTTCTCCCCTCTCTCTCTCTCTTTCTCTCTCTCACACTCTATCTAGCTTCCTCAAATCGCGAGCGCCCAGTGCACCACAGCGTGCACGCGACGTAGCCAGTGTATGACGCTGAGCCAATCAGAGGGCGCAATTCCGAAAGTTTACCTTTTATGGCTCGAGCCGGGCAACCGATGACGTATAAAAGGCATGTGTCCAAGGCCTCCAACACCCCAGTCCCCTGCCTGTTATTTTCTCCCCTCTCTCTCTCTCTCACCCTCTCTCTCTCACTCACTCTATCTAGCTTCCTCAAATCGCGAGCGCCCAGTGCACCACAGCGTGCACGCGACGTAGCCAGTGTATGACGCTGAGCCAATCAGAGGGCGCAATTCCGAAAGTTTACCTTTTATGGCTCGAGCCGGGCAACCGATGACGTATAAAAGGCATGTGTCCAAAGCTAACGGCTTTACTCTGAGCGCCGTCACAAGCAGCTCGTGCGGGATATCATTTGCCTGAAACCGGTTCCCTTAAAGCGAAAAGCCCCCCTCACCCAAAGGTAAGGAGACGGAACTCAAACCTACACATTTATGCTTTTACAACAACATTTATTACGGGTTGCGTTGACCTGAACCCAGTTTGTTGAAAAGTGTGTTTTAATGCAAGAGATGGTGACGACCACGCGGTTCTTTGTCCTGCTACTCGCCAAATGTACTGTTAATCACCCGAGGTTGTTTCTAAGAAACCTGTGTCTGTATTTCCTGTTTATTTTCCCTTTCAGTGTGCGGAGACCGGTAATCGCTTACCACTGCGCATCACAGGTGCTTTTGGGTGTAGCCGGCTTATGGTCAATTGTACTTGACGCTTCTGCTTTAACTAGAGGGGTTTCGCTCTGTACTAGTGAAACATTTGGACTCGGACTCAGTTCTGGCCTGTGTCTTATCCGCTGGCTGTGAAGTTTAAAGTAGGCGTTGGGTTTGGGTGGTCCACGTCCCTGCTGGTCCCTTTGTGCGCCCGATGCGGCGGGGTGTGACCTACTTTAGTATATTAGCCTAGCTACCTCATGCTAACACAGCTCATCAGACAGGCAGTTAAATCCAAATAACTTTTTTTCATAGGCACGTGTGTGTGTGCGGGCGTATTAAAATTCTAAAAACGTTATTTTAAAAAAACGGCAAGGCTTTCTTCAGTTAAATGAAGGGACGCCCTCGAAAGGCACTAACTGGAATTGATAAATCGCTGTCTAATGACAGTTAATAATTGGCGATTTAACCACGACGGTGTGATGAAATTACAGATGAGTAATCATGCGCCCAGAATAAAGGCGTGGCTTTCAGGAAACGGGCCTGCGGCCATAGACCTGTGATCCATTCATGAGTCAACGTGGGTTCACTACGCAACATTGATCTCTCCAACATCCCGTGTCCGCTGTTTAGTTAATGTCGCTGAAGCCCCTCAACGTCAACGGCAGCGTCCGTAGTCGTGTCTCGCGCGGTCAGTGTGTAATGATTGAAGCAGCGGATGATGATGACGCAGTGAAACTGAGGCGAAGGTTTCTGCAGGGTGGATGAGTTAACATGGGGCAGCAGTGAAGGGAGTAGGCTGTAGTGAACGGGGGGAGTGGTCGCGAGGCGCCGGGTCGCGCCGTGTCTAATGTTACGTTTTTCTCTCTGGGCTCTGGCCGCGCGCCATGGCGCCGCAAAGCTGCTCAAAACCGAACCATGTCCATATATGGTAATAACAGAACGCCGCGCCACTTCCTTTTGTCTGGCGTGGTCGGAATGTGGGGCACTAGCGCCACCTATCGTCTCTTTTGCCTAACTGCAGTTGGCGAGGTAACAGGAAGTGAGCTCAGTGTCGTAATCTGTCGTGTCAGCAGGTGGATTTGGGACTTGAAGTGAAACTTTTTTTTTTCCGTCCACTTTAACAGTTCAGCCATGGAAGATGAAATCGCCGCACTGGTTGTTGACAACGGCTCCGGTATGTGCAAAGCTGGATTTGCCGGAGACGATGCCCCTCGTGCTGTCTTCCCCTCCATCGTTGGTCGCCCCAGGCATCAGGTGAGAAATGCTTTAACAATATTCTTGAATTAATTTTAATATAAAACTGAATTAAATATTTTTGTTCAATTTTTTTAAATTTTCGTTTTATGTATTTTCAGATGAGGTTTTAAAATGCGTAAGCTCTAAATACAAATACATTGAAATTACACTGGAAGACTTAGTATTTAACTTTACATGTAGGCAAGACAAAGGGTTATTTAAAAGCTTTATATACCACTGTTGTTGCAGTGTTTTCTTATGCATTTGACTAATAAGTGGTGTGTGTGCTCTTGTTCAGGGAGTGATGGTGGGTATGGGCCAGAAGGACAGCTACGTTGGTGATGAAGCCCAGAGCAAGAGGGGTATCCTGACCCTGAAGTACCCCATCGAGCACGGTATTGTGACCAACTGGGATGACATGGAGAAGATCTGGCATCACACCTTCTACAATGAGCTGAGAGTTGCCCCTGAGGAGCACCCTGTCCTGCTCACAGAGGCCCCTCTGAACCCCAAAGCCAACAGGGAGAAGATGACCCAGGTACATGCCACTACTTTCATTCATGAGAAACAATTTGATTACTCAGATAGCCAATTAAAATGTTAAACTAGATACCTCATTTCCTTTCTGGTTTTCTTCTTTCATTCTCATCTTGCTCCTTCCTCCCATCTTCTCCAGGACCTCTCTCCTTTAAGATGATCCATAATCAACAGGTTTCTTGACTGTGTGCCTTTCCTGCACTTGTGTTCTTAATATGTAGATAAGCCACTCGGCTCAATAGGAATCTGACATGCACAAGTGTGAAGGAATGTTGACTTTCCACACGTTCTTTCTCTACTAACTTCAGTCTGAGCCTCACTCTGTTGCATGTAATGGGTGCAGTGGCCACAAGTTTAACCCCCATGTAATGCGAACATACTAAAATGTTTCCCTGCTCTTTCAGATCATGTTTGAGACCTTCAACACCCCCGCCATGTACGTTGCCATCCAAGCTGTGCTGTCCCTGTATGCCTCTGGTCGTACCACTGGTATCGTCATGGACTCCGGTGATGGTGTGACCCACACAGTGCCCATCTATGAGGGCTATGCTCTGCCCCACGCCATCCTGCGTCTGGACTTGGCCGGCCGCGACCTCACAGACTACCTCATGAAGATCCTGACAGAGCGTGGCTACTCCTTCACCACCACAGCCGAGAGGGAAATTGTGCGTGACATCAAGGAGAAGCTGTGCTACGTCGCCCTGGACTTCGAGCAGGAGATGTGCACTGCTGCCTCCTCCTCCTCCCTGGAGAAGAGCTATGAGCTGCCCGACGGACAGGTCATCACCATCGGCAATGAGAGGTTCCGTTGCCCAGAGGCCCTCTTCCAGCCTTCCTTCCTCGGTATGTTTTCCAACCCCAACCCAACATGGAGCACTAGTTAGAACATACTCTGAATTGATGGCTATTCTGCAGTACCACGCTAACTCCTTTGAATCTGCTCTTAGGTATGGAGTCCTGTGGAATCCATGAGACCACCTACAACAGCATCATGAAGTGTGACGTCGACATCCGTAAGGATCTGTATGCCAACACTGTGCTGTCTGGAGGTACCACCATGTACCCCGGCATTGCCGACAGGATGCAGAAGGAGATCACAGCCCTGGCCCCATCCACCATGAAAATCAAGGTAAGATGACGCGTTGCATAAGCAACAGTAGAGTGAGCTGTCTTATTAATGTATGCATTAGTCAAATGCATGCTTGTACCAAATGCCTCTGGGATCCTCAATGGGTTTGTCTTTGCAGATTATTGCCCCACCTGAGCGTAAATACTCTGTCTGGATTGGAGGCTCCATCCTGGCTTCCCTGTCTACCTTCCAGCAGATGTGGATCAGCAAGCAGGAGTATGATGAGTCCGGCCCTTCCATCGTCCACCGCAAATGCTTCTAAACAGACTGTTCCTCCTCCCACTCCCCAACCAAACGCCCAACAACTTCAGCTCTGTGCAAAACAACCACACCACACATTTCTCATACACACTCAGGCGCAAAGCCTAGATGACCAACTCATTGGCATGGCTTCAGTTATTTTTAGCGCTTGACTCAGGATTTTAAAAAAAACTGGAAGGAAGGAGATGGTAATGTTTGGCTAGGTTAAAAAAAAAAAAAAAAAGCACCCCGGGTTTCAGCAGTTGCATCTGGGGACTTAAAAATGTACATTTGTTTCTTTCTGTTTTTGAGTCATTCCAAATGTTTAACTGCATTGTTCAGACAACACATGGTTCCAAATGTTAACTGCATTGTTCAGACACGTATTTGCCTCTGTGAAGGCTGCCCAGTGGTTGGCGCATACTTAAACATGGTTGTAGTATCGCTTGTATGTAAATTATGTCTGGGTTTTTTGTACTTTCAGCCTTAAAAATATCTTGGTCCTGTTCATTTTCTTGTTTTTTGTTATGCAAACCCAATTGTGACCTCTTCACCCTGTTGGAGGTTTCATCCCCAGGGTGATGGGGCAAGGGATCTTGAAAAGATGGGGTAACATGGGGTGCCAGACCGGTGGGGCCAACCTGTACACTGACTAAACAATCCCAATAAAGTGCACATGTGTTCCGACATGATCTTTGGCTCTTTGTCTCTTATCTTTAAATGTTTGGAAACTGTGAGAGAATCTTAAACCTTACAGTAGCAAAACAATTAGTTAAGGGGATGAGGCTGTTCAGCGTTTGTACTTGCCCATCAAAACTGGGCCACACTAAAAGAAAACTGCAGTTGCAAATGCTTTTCCAGTTTAGCCATGCTCATCAGTGACAATTGTCCGATCTCAGAAGGTGGTGGTGATGTCACTGAAAAATGTTTGCCGACAGCCATTAAACATCAGAAGAACCTTACTCATAATGTGAGAGAATATTACACAAGAAATGAAATCTTAAATACTTAATAAACCAATTTGTCAGTGTAATAAGACACTTTCATGGCTATTTACTCATTGAATACAAATTTCCCTGGCAATTGAGTCATTTCTCTTGGCTAAACAGAACTGTCTTACCCAAATCGGTTAGATGTTTGACCAGCATCAATCAGAAGGTTCACATTGAAGGTCCATTACTGTTTCCTGGTTTTAAACAGTCAGTATTAAACAAAATGACTCCTGGAACACCTGGTGAAAATAGCTATCAATACCTGATTCATAAGTTAAGAACTCATTTTGACAAGACTGCTGATCCCTACAGTGCATAGAGAGCACTCATCACTGAATATTGCTTTTACTTGAGTTTGTATACATAGCTGCATAGAGAATAAGATACGATACACTTAAATACTAATAACTTTAAAAAGTCCTGATTTGTGATGCTTGTGCACTGATTGTAATCGCTGTGGCAACACCGTTTCCAATCCTGTTTTTGCTGCTTCCTTTCTCAGGATTCATGCTGACCTATTTGTTGCAGTGTTACCAGGCTGTGAAATGAAGGATGAAAAGGTCAGGACAGGCCCTGAAGAGGTCAGTTACACATGATATTATGCACAGATCTCAGTCACTAATAATCACATGAGAAAAAAATGCTTTTCATTGCTATCATCAGGCATCTTGTCATGAGTCCTGACATCATGAGATCTGTGATCACGCTGTTTACTGGGTCATAGGCTCTCAAGTTGTTTGAGAATACTACAGTCTTGTAATTCCGCCTTTTTATAATTGTTTAATGGTTGAATGACAGTTCAACTCAAAGACATCAGCTACTGCAACCAAACATTGACATCCCTGCTGTTGCAGTGTTTAGACAGGAGATGGCGATGAAGACCTGTTCTTTTTCTATTCAAACTGTGAGGTGACTGAACTGTGTGTTCATAATGCATTGAACATTATTCTTAGTCTCTCATCCTTGATGGGAATGTTTACCTTGATACCCAATGATAAAGTTACATAAGTGTTTAATATGTGATTGAGTGTTAGGGTTAGGGATAGGGTGGATAATAATGGATAGTGAATACAGACAGGGGTGAGTGGGAGAGCAGGGATTGTGTGTTAAATCCAGCAGTGCAAGGACCATGTATATTACACATGGCAGCGCACCACTCCCACTTCACTCAAACAGCTGGAGCTGATTCTGTGTGATATGGACATGTTTCCTTATTGCATCTAAACACAGACGAAAGAGGAAAAGATGGATGGTGCTGCCCCACCCTCATGTTCTATGCATCATATCCCATTTCTGTGTATGACACCAAACTCATGCTGTGTTCAATGAGTCTGGATGTCCCACTTTCATGCAGTATTCAGGACTGCAAAAGGTGCAGGGCAGCGGGTGATATATGATGACACTGGTGGGCTGTGCACATGCATGTAGAAGTGCGCGTTTGCATAGATCTGAATTCATATATGCATCCATTTATTCACGCTGCGTGCTGTCTTCCAGCCGCATGCATACACACACACTGAACATCCAATTTGTATGGTATTGGAAATTTATTCCATCTCACTGCAGCCCCCCCCCTGTGATTCTGCTGACACTGCTTCTCTCTGATATCCTTTTACTGCCACGCCAGCAAAACACTTGCCAGGGAAACAGTGCTTGGCACGCGTGTGTGTGAGCGTGTGCGCGCTGTACTGTACTTGTGAGACAGTGTAACCATACTCCTCTTTTATGGTCGAGGTTATTGTGCATGTGTGTGTGTGTGTGTGTGCATGTGTGTGTGTGTGTGTGTGTTGCCTACACAGGTGCGAGCACTGCAGGTGTTTGTGAATGAGCCACTCCAGCTACTCGGTTCAGAAACGTCCATAACAGCACAACGTCCTCCCTGGGGAGAGGACACAGAGGGGGGGGGGGGGGGGGTTTACGGGAGAGGAGGGGGGGGGGGGGGGGGGGGGGGGGGGCAATTTGTCAGAAAATGAGTCACACTGTGTTTCATCCATTTACTACAGCTGTGCTGCTTCACATCGGTCAGGTCACCGGTCCACCCAGTGGTTCTCATCTTTCCCCAACAGATGGGGCTGCTGGGCTGCATGAGGCTGTTTGGAATATAAAGTAGGTGAAAGGCAAATAGAAGGCCACTGCAGCTGACAGAAGCAGGCCAGTCCAGAAGAATAGATCACATTCAAATACAGTAGCTCATCTTTTTGCAGGGCTCAGGCTGCTTTGCATCTTACTGAGGGTGACACATGCACTAAAGGTGCTGCACCTCCACTGCACCATTACTGCTGTGAATCTAGGTTTTTGATTGGCTGACTGCAGGTGGTCGGTGCAGATTGACGGGAGGCCAGTTTGGAACGAGGCAGCATTTTGCTCATCCTCTCTTTTCATTCAGATCTCAGTCACATTGGATAAATTCCAGGCCCAAGATGGATGCTGCAGTCAGGCATTGTCGAGAGTGTTTAGAAGTGTGGAGACACACACTGGATTTTGATCATTTCCTGGTGGTTTCAGTGGCTGTGACACATCACCGCTGCACTCTTACTCAGCGTGATATATGTCTGTTGCAACAATGTTTTCTTCAGTTTGTGGCACGGCTGAAAAAAAAAAACATGATTTTTCAGAGTTGTGTCACCACAGGACTCAGGGACAGAGGCACCAGAACTGCACCACGAGGACCCTGCACCCTACAGGCACAGCTGACAGCCCCCTGCCAGTGGCAGATGGAAATTTCTCTGGGTTGACTTCCATGTGTGTTCACATCTTTTCACCCAGCATCTGGATTTTGATTCAAATCACACTATGTTTATTCAATTTATTTTATGGGGACAGTAAACAAATTTATATTAGTATCACAGATGTCGCGGTTTCTAAATTCTCCACTTGAATACGGGTTGATGTACCAGATATTTGGGTCAACATATATTTTTTTTCTATTGGTTCTAAACATGTATGCATGTATGGCGAATGGGTAGCACATTTTTTGCCTGCACCTTGTTTGCCACGTTTTTCAACTGCAGACTCCAACTAAGCAGCAATAAGCAGCATCATTGATAAAACTATGGGGAAATTATTCTTCACAAATACAACCATGCGCTAACGGAAATACAGCATTTTTCATTGTGTCGCCATGTCACCTGACTACTTCAAATTTAGCTGTATGACTGTCAGGGTGGTGTGTGCCTGTGGCCGGCTGTTTGTCCCCCAGCAGAAGGCTCCGAACACAGAACACAGCCCCATCCACCCCCAGCCCCACCCTCCCCTGCGAGGCACTGTCTAATGATTGGCAGCTACCCCATGAGGGCCATGTGTGTATGTGCGCGCTTCAAGTGGGGGTTGGTGTGTGTGTGTGTGTATATGGTTGTCTTGGATTCTCCAGCAGGTTTCTGTGTATTTGTTCCTGTACGCATGTTTGTTTCAGTCTAACAGATAACATGACACTGCAATTAGCTTTCTGCACAGTCGTGGTATGGATTTGTCTTGCTGCACTGCAGTAACAGTTGCTCCAACAACAATGCAATGCTTGTGTGGAGCATGAGACAAGGTATGATGAATGATTTCGCCTAGAGGCATGCTGGCCTTCTGTGTGTGTGTGTGTGTGTGTGTGTGTGTATATATATATATATATACCAGTGAGTATGTGAGAGAGTTGTTTGTGTGGGGGCACATAAAATATCTGGACCCTTGCTATTTATTGCTGTTTCTCATTTATCATGAATGGAATTATTGTAGAGAACAGGCGTGATGGGGAACACGGCCATACAGCCAGAGCCAGGCGAGAGGTGCGAACAGAAGTGCTGCTATTGAAGGGTGGCTGCTTATGCAGGAGGACGTTTCCCTGTGCTTATTTATTTATTTATTTATGTATGTATTTCTTTAGAGTGGGAACCCCCCCCCACCCCCCCCAACTGAATTAATCAATGCTGTCTCTTTGAGCTCTGTCCCCTGTGGGTTAATGCAGCCACATGCCCAGAAAAAAAAATCAATAGTCTGGTCACCAAATCAAATCATTTACCTGATCCTTACCCAATCCTTCAACTGATAGGACTGAATGATCCCAAACCCCAGCAAGGCTGTTTGAACAGACACATGTCTGGAGGTTGGTGTGAGAAACAGTGTTAAGACAAAGATAAGAGGAAAAAAGGAGGTGGCAGATGGAAAACACAATGATCATAAAACAGAGTCTAAGACAACAAATGATCTACTTGTGCGATCTTGAGTTTGCAGAATGGGGAATAATAGTAGTGGAATTTAAAAAATAGTTTTGTCATTATATAGACACCGCAACTCGTTTGCATAATAAATTGTGGATTTCAGTACTTTTCCACTGAAGCTCCACACTGAGGACACACTGGGAGCTTTAAATTGGACCATACTCAAAGAACCCAGTTGGTTTAATAGGCTATAAAAAAACATAATCTACCAAACGGTCCCATCTGTTTCTGCAGTAAAGCATCAGTGTGAGTGGCTCGAACCTAGAGATAAACAGATAGTGGACAGAACTGATATGACAATGCAGTGACCAAGGTGACAAGCAGCACGTTAACCATACTCTGATCCATGCATTAATAAACTGGCTGCTGGTCTTTATGTGGAATATGTCAAATGGAGACTTGGATTAGTTTCCATTGGGTTATTTTAGCAGCTGATTTATATCGTTACACCAAATGTTATCATCATTCCTGTTATAATTTTCTTCTAACTGGTTTAAACCAGCGGTGTCCTGCTGCATTCATGGTCAGGTAAAGGAAACAGGACTCAGTTGTTCATCAAACAAACTGTATATAGAAAACCCCACCGCGACCTTGCGCAGCACACACCCACCTCACCGTGTAGACGACCCCCCGCGAGCCGCCGCCGTATCTGACCTGCGAGACAATGAGGAGAAGATGAAACCTGCCTCATGCTTAACAATAGGGCCTTAATCTGGAGCTATTGTCTGCGCTGCAGCAGGGAACAAAGGCCGACTCGATGAGCTCGAACAGCCCGATCGAGCCGCTCAGCCCCGGACACCGCTCTCATCTCCGCCCGGTGATCCCGCTCCCGGCTCCCGGCAGAGCGGGGGAGAGGGCCGTCTCTGCTCGGCCTCTACTCTTTCAACTCGGTGGCGTAAAAAAAAACAAAAAAAAAAAAAACGACGTGTGGGTCAAAGCGGACAAGCATTACTCTGCCTGCTGCCGCCCCTCAGAGCAGCGTCCCCCCTGTCCCCGCTCCTCCTGTCCCCGCTCCTGCTCCTCCAGCGCCCCCTGCGCCCTGCCGGAGGGAGGCCTTGAAACCGACCTCCTGTCAGAGGAGGGGTGGAGAAGTGGTATAGAGGGGGGTGGGGGGGGGGGGGGGGGGGGGGGGGGGGGGGGGGGGGGGGGGGGGGGGGTGACACGGGCAGCTTGAAACAGTCTCAGATTTTTTTTCTCCTTTGAATCAACATTTTTTTTGGTAACATTTATGTAACAACTGGCGGATGATAAAAACTCACACTTGCACCGTGCGCGAGGAAGAACGGACAGGTCATGTGACTGGGGTTCAGAGCCCCGCACACACATACGCACTCCTCATGCAAATGTGTGTATTTCGGTTATGCACGAGGACACATCCAGTGTTACTTTACCTACAGGCTGCTTTTGGACATTTGGACATTAGCATACCATCATACCATCACTACAGACTGCGTGGTTGTGTTGACGTTGACCATGATGACGAGTGCCAGTGTGTTCATGGCTGATCTGAGAACGGCTCCACATGACTGGACTGTCACTCTAACAACAAGGATTAGCGCGGTGTATAATTTGTATGGGCCATGATGATGAGGCCTCCTAATGCTGTCTCTCCCTCTATGCATGTGATAGACAGGTGAAGCCTAATGAAGCAAGTGATGTGCTGAATCCCACTTTGTGTTTAGTGCAACATTTTATTTACAACACATTTGAATACGTATCTTAGGGAGGACTAGGTTGTGTCTGTTGATTGTACTCTGCTACCCACACAATGTCGCATCCATGCATGATGTACACAATCCCCGCACAACCAAACAGCTATTTTATTATCAATCATCTTATGATTAATTACATAATTATAAATTCATGAAGGGTTTTCAACCCTGGCATCAGAGTGTGAGTTGATCTCAAGTGTTGATTTGGATCCTTGAGGCCACATTGCTGTTCTGCGGTCGTCCTAATGGTCTCGGGTAAGAGCACACTGGATGGGGCTCCACAGTCTAAACAAGTGCAGTGTTTCTGCTTTCCCATTATTGGGCGTCTATTATAATCAGCGTGGAAATGGGTGGGGTGGTGATGGTGTGGATGGGGGGTGGGCCCCCTCCCCTCCATGATTGGCACTCATAATAAAGGAAACTCGCTGCTTGTTTTGATCAGTGTGTGTCTTGAAGGGAGAGGGGACCTTGAAACAGCCCAACCTCCTTGCTCCATAATTGGTTTTAAAGTTCTGGCGAGCGGCCAGTGTGTGTGTGTGTGTTTTTTTTCCCAACCACTAGGGACCTTTGATTGACACCTGCTGCAGCCAATCCGGGTGTAGCAGTGTGAGAGGCGCGGGGCTGGGCTGGGGTTGGGTGGTAGTGAGAGAGTGGGGCGGGGCTTGAAAAACAATGCTGTGTTTCATTGCTGAGGAGTTTACGGTCGCGTCGGGGGTTTTTCGCTCCCCCCGAGTTATCCCCCAGTTTACCTTTCGGACCAGCCTGTAATGGACTACTCCTCTTCCCCCAGCGACCTGGACGGATTTTGAAGTGTTTGCATGTTTAGCTCCTTCCCCCATATTTTCTCCATTCAAGTAAGCGCTCGGCATGTTTTTTTTCTTGTTAGCTGTTTTCGTTTTCCCAGCTAAACTGCGAGGTTTCCCTCTGTTTAAAGCCTAATTCGGGCTGTAAATGTTAGCGAAAAGGGCGCGGAGGTTTGCTAGCGACATTTTGTTTTTTTTTGCGAAGCAGCTGTCGGGGTGAAAAAAGCCTCTTTCGAGACGTTTCCTCCTTAGAAAGTTTTGCGTGTCGTTAACGGAACCGTGAAAAGTTTGAAACGTGGCTGAAACGCGGAGCTCCTCTTCCGCCGAGCCGCATGGAGCAACACAGCCGGGGAGGGCTCGCTGTAACTCGGCTCCAGAGTGCGCTTCACAGCCCCGGAGGCAGCGTTTGTGTCTGCTGTGTTTTGTGTAAAAGAAAAATAGGTTTATTGTGATGTGTGAAGGAGCCGTTCTTTATATCCCGCCCGCCTGGATATTACGAGTCGCTGTGCTAATGTGTTTGTTTGCAGCTTTTGGAGGCGAATTTGCCGCTCGCCTTATTTGTTTTTGCTTTAAATTAATTTGACTTTACATTGTTTAACAAGTGCGCATTTTCGTGCAGAATACAATACGGGGAAGCTGGAGCTTCATCTCCGCGGTGCCTGCGCATAGATTCGCAGTCTGCATGTTGTTTTTCTTAAAGTAACTTTATTCTGTTTTGGTGTATTTGAATGTCACATACACCCGAGTCTCATAAGATCCTATTTTATCAGCTGTTTCATAAAAAACATTTCAGCCCGACACATCGGTTTCGCATTAAATTGAATTAACCGTCGATTAATTATGTAAAATGCAGTGTTTTATCCTTATAATAGTTGAAACCCAGGTCCCGGTGGTGGATCGTCGATAGCCTGGTCAGAAATGTTTATATAGTTTATAAACTGAAGTGTTTACGGGTTGGGTTGGATTTCTCTCCCTGGGCAGCACCCAGGTCCTGCTGCGAAGTAACCCGCACTAATTTCGGATCTGTGAGCAACAAAACACTGCCACTGGCTGATTAACGATGCAGGTTTTTGTAACCTTATTTATTTTTAACTCGTTTGAAATTTATATTTGATGCGCCTCCAGTATTTATGGTGTATTGGTTTACACGGAGACTCGGCCCATTGGCTGCATCGCGGGTTTACGGTGTGGAAAAGCTGCTGGCCGATCGGACAAGCTGAAATGTGATGTAAAAATGTGAGGGTGTTGTGTTTCCGTCGCTGGATCGCGGAGAGTCTCCGTGGCCGAGGCTGAGCAGCCCGCCGCCCCTCTCCTGCCTGTTTCCCTGGGAAGCGCAGCCCCGCAGCGGCCGCTGCTCGCTGTGCAGTCGGGGGTGGAGGAGCGCTGCTAGTCCGCTGAAACATTAGCTCATAATATTGTGGATATAAGTTAAAGCTGCATTAAGACCCACAGTAAGGAAAAGCTACATCGGGAGCAAACCATATGGTTTTAATACCGACCAACTAATACCCAGCGTTTAGTTTTTGAAGTGGGTTTTTTTCCGAACTGCGTCACTGCGCGTGCGGGCCGTGTGTTCGCTGGAAAGACGAGAAATCCTAAAACTACCACTTCACTGCAGTTTACTGTGCACGTCCTTATACTGTGAACCAAGCGGTTTTCTTGCTGTCTCTTGTAGGTCAGCAGGATGGCTGAGAGGGAGCCCGAGTCGCCTGGAAAACTAAAGACATTATTATAGCCATAATTGTCTTTTTCGGGAAAGGGGGCCAGTCCGAACGGACCATTTCTTTTTACAACTTTCCCGTCTGTGGATAATGGATGGCAGAGATTTCGGACCTCCCCGATCCGTCCACGTTCCGCCTCCGTTGTTGGCGGGGCTCGCAATGGAGTCTCACCGACTCGGAACAGCAGCATCAGCCGGGAGGATCCCTCCCTCGCCCGGTCACTTGGGCGCGAGTCACCCGCCTCCTCTCCACTCTGGAAAATTCCTGCCATCGGCCATTAACCTGCATCCACACCACAGTGAGTATAAGATGTTGGATCGATCGATAGCCTGCGTTACAGTGACTGCTATAAAAGCACCCCCCCCCCAAAAAAATAAATCAAATATTAACTTGAAATAAGGCTGCGCAAAAAAAATGCGCACAGTTTGTGGCACCATGTGCGGTCATCGGTTAGATGCCCGTGCAGTGGCGATGTGGAGCCGTGAAGCACAGGGAGGAGTGGCTGCTGGAAAGCTGTGACAAGTTTCAGATGTGGAAGTGGAAGCGCAGTGTGGATGTTGAGCCTGAGAAACGAGCATCAGCGGAAAATTACTAGGAGGTTTCCAACACACACGTCGGCTGGTTTTAGGGCGCACTGCTGAGCGCTGTGTGCATGTTGTTGCGGCAGTGTGCAGGTCAGGGTGCACAGGTTTTGGATTGCATGTGGACCATTACACTGTCACTGCTGTGGGAGCAGATGCAGGTTGTTTGTGTGTGCCTGCTTTGGGGGGTGGGGGGTGGTAATGATGTGACCCCAGGGGCATGACAGACCACTTCTTGCCCCCTTGGTGTAATTTGCTGGAGCGTTTGTAGTCGTTTGAGGGAAAACATGCTAGAAAGCTGTGACAAGTTTCAGATGTGGAAGTGGAAGCGCAGTGTGGATGTTGAGCCTGAGAAACGAGCATCAGCGGAAAATTACTAGGAGGTTTCCAACACACACGTCGGCTGGTTTTAGGGCGCACTGCTGAGCGCTGTGTGCATGTTGTTGCGGCAGTGTGCAGGTCAGGGTGCACAGGTTTTGGATTGCATGTGGACCATTACACTGTCACTGCTGTGGGAGCAGATGCAGGTTGTTTGTGTGTGCCTGCTTTGGGGGGTGGGGGGTGGTAATGATGTGACCCCAGGGGCATGACAGACCACTTCTTGCCCCCTTGGTGTAATTTGCTGGAGCGTTTGTAGTCGTTTGAGGGAAAACACGTGGTTCAGTCTCCCGTTTCTGGTGTCAAAGAGGCTATCCTGGAACATTTGTGAAATGATTGGTGCTGTCCTTTTCCCTGCTTTGATACAGGTACAGTCTGTCATTTTAGAGGTTGCATTCCGTGGGGGAATCTGTGGAGGAAAAGAGTGACTGAGACATTCAGAATGTGTGCAGAATGTGTGGAAGTGTGAGTGCATATGTGTATTCTTGCTGCAAATGGATGATTTAAATTTTTTATGGTATTAAGGAAAGGTGTGGCATTAACCAGGGACATAAAACGAATCCCAGCATGTTTGTTTACATCACTTTCTATCTATCTATCTGTGTGTGTGTGTGTGTTGGCAGCATTACCTGACTGCAGTCAGTAGATGATCTACAGTATATGTTATTCCCTGCTGAGCTGGTGATTTTCCTCTGACTTAACTGCCTGCACACTGATCTCTGTTTTTGCTATTAGTCATGAAAACCTTGAAATAACATTGTGCCAAAATGATAACAATGAATGTTTGCATACAGTTTTGTGGTCAGTCGCGGGGAAAGTCAGAGCGCGATTCAGACATATGTTGTTTGTCTGACCGGTCTTTTAGAAAATGGAAAGTCTGACAAACACTATCATCAAGTTACTTCCGTCTCTCTGAAGTCTGGTAGCTGCAGACAGAGATGAAATTACAGTTTCTGTGGTTTGTTTTCAGAGCGGACCCCCACAGATCATAATATTCTAATACGTTGTGTTGCCCATCCTTATCACTGAGCGTGGGTTCAGTGCAGTACTTGTCATTTGGTGCGCGAGGTGCAAGAGGTCTAGTAAAGTGAGGCATTGCTGGCAGGGCAGGGCTCTGATGAAGTGTTAATTTGACACACTGGCAGAGCCTACACACTCAACTCACACATGCACATGATAAGCTGTCAGAGATGAAATCGACTCACAGCAGGGAGTGTTGGGATGACTGATGGATGTATCAGGAAAGAGGTGCACCGGGGCGCAGTTTGTCACAGCTAGTCGATCTGATTTTACGCCTTCGGAATAACATGGAAGTGTGGATTTACTTGCTACAGTGCAAACACTATTTGTTGGTTAAAAAACGTCTTTGCAGCCTCAGTGTATTTGAGATGGTATGACGTTCCTCCATTTCCCCTCCTGTGGCTCTGAAATGAGCTGAAAACTGCTTGTGGTGGGTGTGTGTGTGCGTGTGTGTGTGGGGGGTGGGGGGTCAGCTTGATGTGCTGCTGGGGGAGTTGAAGGAGTGGAATTGACCCAACCACTGTTCCAGTCCAGATAGGCAGTTTAAACACTCCTTTTAAAACGGGATACATTTTATTCTGCCCACACACGCTGACCTTCTCACTCTCTGACTCTCATCTCCCCTCCACACACTCACAGCCTCCACCCACTGAAACACACCACTGTACGATACAGGTCATTTAGCTTTATGGCACTCCTCAATAACAAATCCCCACACATTACATTTACCAAACCCGACTGAGATCTCAGTCCCATGCTTCTAATAACACTATACAGCCCAGTTACATGATAATTACTCAGTTACTGCCAGTGTTCATAATGTTCCCATTTAATTGCAATAAGCAGCATGATTCCAGCTCTCCAGCAGCCAGGGTGCAATCAGAGAAGCCAAGACCACCCTGCTACTGTTTCTGTTTACATGTGCTCCAAAAGAAGAAAAAATCAAGATATTGTTTGCACTGTTGTGTGGCCGTGCTCTGGATAGCTGGGTTACCTGTTAGCTGCCAACACACTCTTGTTTCCCACCAGCGCCCCATAGTTTCTTCTTTTAGTTCAGTTTTAATAGGATTTCCACCTGATTTAACAGTGAAGTGCCTCCTATATTTCCACACCTCCAGATTGCCAGATTTGTGTGTGTGCAGGAGATACAGATAAACATTTGTTTAAATATGTTACACTGTGAAACCTACAAATAATTTTTTGACATTTGTGCTGCTTGTACACTTTGCAACTATAAGGACTGGTTACACATCTATACATGATAACATCTTAAACACTGTTTCAAGACGTGAAATGGCTGTAAATGGTCCTCTGTCTACTGGAGGTCTGCCTGTGCCTCCATCACCAGATTGAGGCCATCTGTCCTCCTTCCTCCCTCTCGCGTCTTAGAGCAACAGAGGTAGGACCTACTGCTATGTGACTGTGCTGAGAAAACAAGCTGCTTTTTATTTCTTACACTGTTTATGTGGTTTGACGGTTTTTATTGTGAATAGCATGAATCAAGGATAAACAAGGATTTTTCCCCCCACCTAACTGACATTTTTCCTTATAAGTAGTCTTGTGTGACCTCTTATTCTTTGGATTTGGGCCAAATAACTCCTTATCGCTTAAAATAAACAAAGTCATGTAGCTCCAGTTGCAGGAAATGTCAAACACTTGCTTTCCTGTGCACTGGCAGAGTTTTACTGTTTGGTGCAGAACCTTTTGTAGGGGCTGAAGGTTGAATCGTTGTTATGTTCATTATGCAATGTTGTAGTTGGTCACTGTAACTGTATGGAATGACATCACAAGTACGAGTACAGATAAGAACAAATGCATGAGGTATAAATGAGCCAAATATGACATTTGGGGTGGCGTCTCATCTCTGACACTTGAAGGATAAAGTGCCTGAACCAGCAACTTTTCTGCTCCATGTAGAAATCATGCTCACTGAATTTCAGAGTTCATTACCAGAAGCTGGAAGTGAGTTGGTGCTATGTTGAAACTAAAAGGCAATTCATGGAAATGAAAACCAATCAAGACAAGTAGAAAAGGAGAGGTAAATTGGCACAATCCCCAACGTGAAAAGCAGTGTTTTGTGTACAGAGGATAAGGACTGAGGTAGTTGTTTCAGTGGATACGAGATTGGTGTAGGTGAGAGGATTGAGCTCTTGTGTACTGTATAGGAATGGGAGCATGTGATTATGCTTAGTGCAGTTGGAGCTGGGGTTTCCCCCTGGGAGTCTCTGCAGAGAGAAGGGAAAAGATTTGTTCCGACCACAACATATTCATACACAGATAAATGTAGTCGGCCTTCAAATGTTAAAAGGACAGACACACGCAAAAAAGGGTTGAAGTATAATTCATGCCACATGCAGGTGTTGTCTGCCCAATACCAGTTTCTCTTGGTTAGTGTGTCTGTTTATGTTGAAATTAATGTGATGAGTGTGT
>JAFBJQ010001445.1:422816-470964 GCA_016785345.1 Trinectes maculatus
TGTTCATATATATATATATATATATATATATATATATATATATATATATATATATATTCAAGACACTGACTCGTGTGCACAAGTAAGAGAAGATGTGACTCAAACATGTCCACTCTCCGATTAATTGAATCTTTCAGTAGGGAAAACAGGTTCCTTTTAAGAGAAGACACAAAGCAGCTACAATAAACCTGTCAGAGGCAGACAAATCACACACACACACACACAGAGTCGCGCACCGATACACCTACAGCTGTCAAACACAAGAGTGACAGACGTGCGTGTGTGTGTGTGTGTGTGTGTGTGTGTGTGTGAGAGAGAAGGAGCGTGCTGTGGCATGTTGAAATACCTCGCGCGTTAGCTAAGTCGTTGGCTCTGCCAGAACCCTCCTTTAACTCAAACAACTCCCTTCAACACACAAAGGTCACACACTAAACTGTGTCTGTGTGTTTGGCTCCATGTTCAGTCTCTACATTTCTCGTTACATAAGGTTTGTAACATACCTCCCTGGAGACTCTTCACCTTTAATATGTTTAGTGACATGCAAGAGACACAAAAGTAGGTATTATGTGTCGGAGAAGTCTCATTTGACTCTCTCCTAACCATGTGTTTGAACCAGCTGAGCCACCAAGACATCTGTCATCTAGTTTTAAATCATCTTGAGGTTAATTCTGTCCAGATATTCTGTTCACTATTATGTAATTTGTCCCTACTGTGCTTTCAAGTCTTTGCACTAACAACCCAGTAGCAGTCTCACTTTAAATATTCATTAATCCCCATTTGCACAGTCATATCCTTTATTGATATACTAACATCATTTGCGGTGAGGTCTGTGTTGGATGTTTTCATAGCCAACCAATGTGCAGGTGACAGAAAAAGCCTTGTTTTAAAGTGCTAGCCCCTTGTTTTGTGTTTGCTGTTTAAGTCATATGCCTGTTTCGAATTACCCTAAAAGGAGAGCCACATTCACTCCCCTTCATGTTTGTTTGTTTTGCTGTCGTATAAATTTTGCAGCTGTGTTTTATGGAAGAATGCAGCATGTTAGCCAAATGATAAAATAAAACAACACAAAAAATGTGTGATATGTTGCACAAAAATAAACTACAAAGCAAAATGAAATGATTAACGTTTACAAATGAAATGATTAACGTTTATCATTATAACATACAGCTCTGCTCTGTGTTGTAGGTGTAACTAGCGCTTGTCACATTACTTGTGTGTGCTTGTATGTGCATGCGTGTGTGTTTCATTCATTGCATCTGTGACCGGGCAGCTGTCCATACCATTCTGTCTGTGTGTGACACTGCATGTTTGTGTGTGGGTGTGCTTGTTGCTGGCATACTCACATTTGCTGGCATTGAGGTGTGTGTGTAGAAATAACAACTGCTGTCTTACCAGAAGATTTGTGAGTTGTCAGAATATTTCATTTGAGATAGCTGAATTCCATTTAGCTGTTGTAGTTTCATGGTCCTGGTATCTATCCATTTACCCCAGGTAAATTGATTCTTCTGACCAATAACTCATGTTTGTGTAAGTGGGATCTAGGTTGCTAACATACATAACGGACCTGGGGCAACAGCAGATGAACAATGGCCTGTTAGGCTGAGTGACCTGTATGAGACACACACACTTACCCTACCCCTTTCCAAAGACTCCTCATGTTTCCGCCCTTACCTGCAAAAGAGTTTTGCATTTGTAGCAACAACAATTATGGCATTGACAACTAGTGAAGTGTACACCGGGTGAGAGAGATGTCTGAAAATGCAGTTGATGAGATAAAATGTGCAACATAAGTGTTATTTAGCAAGAATAAACAGAAAATCTATAGTTTTTATTTCTTCTTTTCACTTACAGATGTGCTTCTTGTGTCTTCTTGTGTGAGTAGATTTCAGCAGTTGACAGCCAACCCTTCAGTGATAGTCCTTTTCTCTTTTCCTCTCACTAGCTTTTATAAAGTACGGAGGTAAAGCACCTAAGAACTCATATGGACCCCATATCTTAGTATACCTGTAGTTAGCAGTGGCACTTGGTTTAGATTTTCCGAAAGCGTTACCTGTCTTTTCCCCACAAAACTTGAGTGAGCCACACCAAAGGGTGTGAAAGACTTTGCTGGTTTGTTGTTAGTATATTTCCTTTGTAGAAATAATTATGCAAGCTGAATTTGAACTTAAGAAACCACTTTTGTTCAGCTTGAGCTCACAAACAAAATAGTTTCCGTCAAAATAACTCAAAACACAGGAAAACAAGACTTGTACATTTTGAAATCATTAACACACCATAACCCACACCCTCACAGCCTGAATGCACTCATGCACACAAAGAGAGATACAGCATCTGTTTACGGACGTCGCCTCACCACTGTGTTTATGTGAGGACCTCTGTCTCTGCTTTGCAGTCAGGATTAATGGTTACCAGTGTCAGTGTACCAGTTAGCTGTGGCAGAGATGAATAACACAGCAGAGTTTTACTGTCTGAATGTTTTTCTTGTAGCGAATAAAAACCAGAGATCAATAGAGATTCCCCCTTAAGCTAACCCTGCTCTGAGTACCACTGATGGGTAGCAGATGGATTTGCTGTGTTTCTCTGTGTGTGTCTATGTGTTTGTGCCGAACATTTGTACTCAATTTGTTCTTCTCCCCATTTTTTGTGCTTTTGTACATGCTCCTGTGTAGTTCTATTTTGTATTTGTCCAGCTTAGATTGATTTCTAATCAAGACTCTAGTTCTTGAGCTTGATTTCACCTCGTGTGACTGCGTGCGTGATTTGCAGTGTGGTCTTTGTATCAGGCCTCCTCCTCCCTGATACTGAGATATGCTTCTTATGAGGATCTGAAAATGGACGCTCCGAATGTGTTGGGAGTCACTGAGCGTGTTTCTTGGCAACTCACTTATCCCAATATGGCAAACTTAACTGTCTTGTGAAGTGGGAGCCAACTGGTGTGTGTGTGTGTCTAGGGTGGGAAATTGAGATGGAGTTGTAAAGGGAGAGAGAGGAAGGAAGGAAAGGGCAGAGAGAAAAAGAGGGAGGTAATGAAAGAGTCGTTTCAAAACATTTAAAGAAACATTTCCCTCTCAGCTACCATTTGGATGTTGTTTCTGGAACGAAGAACGTAAATGTTTTCCCTCGTTCTACTCCTCCCTCTTTCTCTCTCTTTTAGACTGTTCAGGGAAGGGAATTGGGAATTTGGGATTGTGTTTTTTCCTGAAGCATACCTTTCTGTGTGTGTGTGTGTGTGTGTGTGTGTGTGTGTGTGTGTGTGTGTGTGTGTGTGTATTCTGCACACATGAATAAAGGACCTGTAGGCGGCTGTGATGCTAGCATCGATCCGTACTGTAGTGGGGCATCTTTGCCTGTTGGGTGTGTGTCTGTAGTTGTGAGGACAAGTTTTGGCTCAAAACCATCAGTGTGAAGACATTTTGGCTAGTCATCACAAATTCTCCAGAGGTTTTTAAGGGCGCAGACTTTTTTAAGGTTAGAATCAGGTTTAGGGGAGGGTTGGGGTCAGGTACTTGTTGGTTAGTTGGTAAGAATAATGGGCCAGGGAAATGAGTGATCTCATCTATAGAAAGACAAGAATGTGTGTTTGCTAGACAGAGCCTGGTGTTTGGCCTGAAGGAATGGAAACTGCTGACATCCTACTTGGACTTCAGCCGTCTTGACAAGTGGTGGTTGGGAATGTATGTTTTTTTAGTGTGTGTGTGTTGTGTGTCAAAAGGCTATGTCTACGTTTTCTTCCTCACACATCAGGCAGCAATTACAAAATGGATTTTAGTTGAGGAGGATTTGTTAGAAAAACACTGCTGGCATGTAGCTTGACACATGCACGCTCAGGAGTGAGAGGTAGAAAGGCAGTGGGGAAATTATGTTCTTTCTTTTTCTCTCTTTTTTTTAAAAGAAAAAAAAACAATTTACCAACCATTTACTTATGTAAAAGTCCTGTGTTGAATGAGTTGAATCATGCTTTATTTCCCATGGTACATTAGTAACAACTGGCAAATGACTTTCTTCACTCGCACAGATGAATAGTAACAACATTCATGAACGACCTTGTTTCGAGAAACGACAATATATACTGCAGGCTAATTTAAAGATGGCGGCACTGGATTGGAAAATTATGTTCGTCTAAACTGTCTAAACGTATATTAAGATAAAGGCATTAGTTGTTTGCTATGAAAATGCATTTACAGATAATCCAGTGGGTATTTAAATAGTGTATTTATTAAAGGTTATAATCTTTTCCTAAGCAACTCTTCAGATGTTTATTCTCTCTATGAATTAAGCAAAATTTCTAATTGGTTGTGACACAGTTTATAAACACATTCTGCATGTAGCAGCTGAATTTTCACCAAAGTCGGGGCACAACAGTGGTTCAGGTTTAACATTTGCAAGGCAGGAATATTACAAAGGTTTAGACACAGTGAGTTGTCATATGAAATGTGAAAGGCTACTTTCTTTGTGGGTAACAGATAAACAGTTGCTCATAGCTTTGAAAAAGCCAGATGATTGATTTCCTTTTTTTGGTGAAAACAACCTATTTGTTTGACTGCAGACGTAACTGCAAACTGCCCAAGGACAAGGTTAGCGGTAGGTCAGTATTAAACTACTCTGATTGATACCATCAGTTACCACAGTAGCTCTGAGACAGATGGATTATTAAGTAAGTTTCTAAGTTGTCTATGTTTTGGAAGTGAGAGCGTGGCACTGTGTTGCTCTTCAGTATGCCACATATCACGAGAGGGTGTATTTTCCAGATGAGTTAACATCGAGAGACTAACTAGCGATAAATCGCATGTGTGTTTGTGCGTGCTTGTGCGTGCATGCACACATGCACGTGTCTGCAGTGTCTCTGACTCAGAGGGCATTCACTCCAAACCCACACAGAACTGTTGCACATGTCAGTAATCATAACATGATGCAGTGCAGCCACTTAAGTTACGCACACAGAGACCCTCAGCACACAAGCGTGCAACAGACTCACACATTCACACATAAATGCAGAAAAAAGTGGGACTTGAATTAATCTGTGTCTAATGGGGACCACCTACACATAATTTTTCAAATCAAGGAGAATGAAGGCACAGCATTTTGTGTGCGTGTATGTACACAGCGCTGGTTTGTGATTAATTGGAAAGCTGCATTTGCTATTGATTTTAAAATGCTGTGTGTGTGTGAGAGAGAGTTCAGGCGCTGACAGACTGTGGTTTTAATGTACTGATTTAGATGCAGGGGAAACTCAGCAAGCACAGCATGTCTCTCAGATTCCCACAGGACTAATACAGAATCACAGGCACACACACTCACACACACTGGGCCCCCTCCCCCCTCATACAGACAGCACCCTTTCCCCTACACACATGGTTAGTTTTATCAGGGTAATGGCTGTGCAGTGCGTTCAGTAATGGGCTGGGTGGGGGAAAACCTCAGCTTAACATGAAACCTTTTCCAGCTCTCATAACGTTAAGATTGGAGGCAGTAATGGTTCAAAGGTTCAGAGTTTACTAATGGTCAATGGTGCACACATGCAGAGGGTGGAAACTAATAAAAACAAGTGAAATAAAAACAATAGATAGTGGTATCATGTTAGGATATAAAATGTTTTTTATGAGGTTTCAGTCTGTCAATGTAAAAGTGATAAAGGGTGGTTTTAATGGCTAGGCATGTGATGTTATGCCTGCTTTTTGTTTACACATTTCACTTTGTCTAGAATGGATTGCTCAGTGAAATTGAGTTTGATTCATCGCTGCCATAGAAATGAAATATAATTAAGAATTGCTGTAAATTTAATGTAAAAGTTGATTTAATAAATTTGTCCCTTCAATCACACTCTGGGTTTAGTTATTATACAGTGTTCCATGGTAAATACAACAGTCAGGTTCAAATTTTTATATTGTTATATTTATTAATAATGATAATAATTAATCTAATAAAGTAGATTTGTTTGAGTTTTGAACTATTGGTCTAACCAGTAATTGATGATGATAAGATATGTTAGTTGCATCAATACGTCAAAGACTGCTGAATAAAGGAAAATACAGACCAGTGCAATTGTAAACATTACCAGCCACCCCACTGTTAAAAATTGTTACTCCAGAAACCTTTTGAAAAGTTAAATAGATTAGTTTATTGAGCGAATTATGAGGAGGACACTCTGAAGCACAGCAACAAATCTGATTATCTATATTTGCAGAGAGACTGTGTGCCATCCAACGAGTTGGAGGCAGCACCTCTAATACCCCATCAAAGCACTGCCCTCTGCAAGAGGAAATTCCCTTAAGATAACTCCACATGATGGCTCCACTCCTGTTGTGCTGACTGTGGTTTTAGTTGGTGGTTATATTAACTGTCTTTTTCTTTGGAGTGTAGTCTGTCTGTGGTCTGTCTTGTTGAAATGGAGTGCATGTTGGCTCGGTAATAATGTGATTACAACAGACTCCTTTTGGCAGACAAACATCAGCATCTATTGATTGTGTGCACGCACACACTCGCACACAGGAAAGTGACAGAATGCACAGTATAAATTGATCGTCTTTGTTGGTTATTATTTTGATTCCTGTGGTACGGGGGTGACTGATAATCCTTTCTTTTTCCTAGGTGATGCCTTCCCGACAGGCTCCGGTCCCTTCCTGTCTGGCTATCCAGGCCCCTCCACCCTGACCTCTGACCCTACATACAGATCAGCCAATCCCAGCAGTCTACAGATGGCTCAGCTTTGGGCATCACATGCTCATGAAGGTAAATGTATCTGAAATATTTATGCTTTTTCTGTGTCGTCCTACTTTTCTGCCTTGGCTCATAATTAAAATGGCGATAGTCACACGACATTATATTTTCATGACGTTTTTCACTGTCCCATGCCCAGGAGGTTTGTTCTTCTTCTGTCCCACATTGCTTACACCAGTGGAATACTGTTCCATATCTGTCTCTCTGCCAGTAGCTCTACTCCTGGCTCTGTCCTAAATGCGTCCACTGTCTTCTACATTAGCCTGCCATGTGTTACTTTAATCCATCCTTTTCAACTTCCTGTCCAGTACGCAATTTGGCTCTCTATGGTTCTCCTGCCCCACTTATTTAATACATCATCTCTATTTTGACGTTGCTTATGAACACTAAGGTTTACAAACTTGACTGCTACAGTATTATGACCTTGTTTATACATATACGGTATCTCTGTGTTTTTCTCCCCTCCTTTCTGTCTGTTCTCCTCTTCAGGCCTGTTTGGTATGCGATTAAATCTGTTCTCTCTTCATTCCCTCATGTCCTTTTGTGTCTCCTTATCAAATCTGGCTGGACTAAATGGTCAGATAGGAAGAAACACATTTTGCCGTCCATTTTGGCAAGGTAAAGGGAGAAGGACGAATGGATTCCATTTAGGATTTGTTCTAAAGCTGATTACATCACCTGTCAGATGGATCTTGTTCAGTTCAAACACAGAAAATCTGTTTAAATGTGATTAGAGTATTTTTTTTTCAAACCCTTTGTCTTGAGTTTACCTTCTTAAATTAAGGATCAGTTAAAGGGCACCATGCTGCTGTGTGATTGCACCTGTAATAATTGCTTGGAGCCAAAAGATACTGGGCTGGGCTGAAGTTAGAGTATATAAACAAAGAAGCTAAACCTCTTGCCGTGTAAAGCAGCAATGACTTGACGTGATATGATATGACTTGAGATGATATTCACAGACTCAGAGATTCATAATACCTGGTGTTTGGCTTTAATAGCAGCTAAAGTTACCAAAGCTGGAGACAGTTCTAGATGGCAGCTACGTTGGATATGCCTGATATGTAACGTATCAGCACAGGAACCCTGTATCAAAGCTGATAGAGATCAGGGTTTGCTGTTAGCTGTGGTTAAAGGAAGCTTTGCAAGAATCCTGTCCCGCATTCTTCGACTCTCGTCACATCATTCCTCTTGTATTTCTGTCTCCCTGTGCCTTCCTCTAACCACTAACACCCCCACCACTTGCCTCCCCCGCTGTCTCAATTTCTCCCTCTTGAAATGGAGAGGAGACAGATTTATACTTCGGCTTTGCTCCTCAATGCTTCGAGCTGGAACAGCAGCGGTGGCTTTCATATTTCTGGGAATGGCCAGAGTGTGGGAACAGGGAATGTCTCACTCTACTGGGTGGCAGCCTTTTTTTCCTACCTTGTGGCCTAACGTGGTGTCATCAGCCAGCATCAGAGTTACGGCCAGCTCAGCCCTAACACAGACCTCCAGAGCATTTCACCACAGTGAGGCATTGTCTATATTAAGATCTGGTCTCTGAGAGCAGCAGCTGGCTGACAGGCAGACTCTTGCCCAACACTAATGAAAAAAATGAATTGTTGTTGTTGATGAGAGCTCGACAAACTGTTTAGTTTAACATGATTTAAAAGTGGGCAAGTCTGGTTTACATGTGTTTTTAAAAAAGCTGACGAGTCAGAGCACAGAGACTGTCAATAATTGTCTGGTTAAGCAACCGAACATAAATTAAAATATTTACTAAAAATATTACTAAAATTATGAAAAC
This sequence comes from Trinectes maculatus, assembly GCA_016785345.1. Classification (NCBI taxonomy): domain Eukaryota; kingdom Metazoa; phylum Chordata; class Actinopteri; order Pleuronectiformes; family Achiridae; genus Trinectes; species Trinectes maculatus. The sequence goes on from JAFBJQ010001445.1 coordinate 431,320, forward strand.
TAACAATGTAAACAACATGAAAAGACACTGCTGCAGCAGTGTTGCTGCTGCATTGGCTCCATTGACTGTATGGCAAGTGCTATTTTTAGAAGAGCAAAGTAAACATTGAGGTACCAATTAAATTGCCTAAAAATGACCTAGATTTGTTAGGAAACTGGGTATCTGTATTGGATCACCTTTTCTTCTAAAATGCCCTATAGAATTTAATAACTATACACTACACTGTATAACCAAAACAAGATTGGTTCGCTTAAAATTTACCAAGATGCATCTATCCACATGCTCTAGGGGTTGTCCTATTGCTCCAAATAGTACATTAAATTGAGACAATGATGTTTACGACAGTTATATATTTTGTTTAATTCAAATTGTGTGACATTTTCTTCTTTTTGTCTTCAGGCTACCCTCCGCTGCCAAGCAGCCTGTACTCCAGCCCTTACCTGTCCCTGGGGCACCTTGACGCTCCCTCACTCTCCCAGCATCCTCTCTATGACTCGCATAAAGGTCAGTTAGTGTCACCAAAAGTGTTCATTAAGACAAATGGCTGAATTGGAGCACATATCCTTTCATAAACTGGGATCTATCAGTCGTAGTGGGCTTTTTGTTAACAGTTAGTTTGGGGACAACAGATCAGCTATCATATTGAGTACTTTTTTCCTCTCCATGAATATGCCTGTGGCCAATCCACTATTGGTTATTTCGTTTTCTACAAAAGATGACATTTCCATATTTATTTCACCTCCACCTGCGTGCTGCAGTCTGCAGATCATTTTGCTATTAGACTCATTGTACACTTTGTATGTTGTAGAGGGTTTTTACCTGCCAGCCTCCTTACGACAGTCTCCTCTCCACCCACCATCTTCACACCCGTCAGCTCCGTCCAGTTCCACACCCCCTCAGAGGACATCTCGGGATTGCAGTAGGGACCGACTCTACCGGGGGGAGAGGGAGCGGGACAGAGAGCGTGAGCGGTCCAGAGAAGATCAGAGGCCTCACAGTGTGGTAGACCTGACGCAAGATGGGAGGAGCGAGGAGGAACGGAGAGCGAGGAGCAGAGACCAGGAAAGGGAGAAAGAAAGGGACAGGGACACACACAGAGAGAGGGATGAATGGTCTTTTCATCCTCACCTGCACCAGCAGAAATCACACTCTCAGCCTTCCACAGCAGAGGCCAGATCCAGGCCCTCACCTCCACAGCCCTCTGCTCCTTCAGGTGGGGTTACTGGCAGGTTCCATGGACCAGAAAGTGACAGGGGGGGACGAGATGAAGAGGGTGCCTCCAGGCCCCATCACAGCCATAACTCAAATAACTCAAACTCTCAGTCAGAAAGACTAAGGCGAAGTGACTCTGTAACTACATCAGGTGGGCCCCTCCACTTGTCCTACATCCTTCCCCCTGTGCTCCAGCCATCCATTGCTGGTCTGCCTCACCCCTCCACACCCAGAGACCCTATCAGAGAGCAGCGAGTAAGTGCACCGACGTATGTGCCTTCTGTGGAGATTTATGACGAGCGGGCAGGGCCCATCCAGATTGCCTCACAGGCCCGTGACAACAAACACAGTGAGAAACACAGAGACAGAGAGCGGGAAAGGGACAGGGACAGGGAACGTGAGAGGGACAGGGACAGGGACAGGGAACGGGAAAGAGACAGGGAGCGAGAAAGAGAGGGAAACTCGGAGAGGGAGAGCTACCGGTTTCCTGAGAGGGGCCTAATGGATCATCCCAGACTCTCCCATTCTAGCGACGCTAACAATCAAAGAGAGGAAGGTTCTGTCATTTGTTCTAGTGGTTCCATTGGTAAACGAGGTCAGGACACATCATATTCCTCCAGTCAATCAAGATTCAGTCCAGAGAGCAGGGACATCTCTAAATACTCAATGCGACTGGGTATAGAGCGAACAGGGGCGGAGCCTAAGTGGAATAATATCAGCCCGTTGTCTAACTATGCCACAACTCACATGGCTGCTCTGGCAGCTCAACACGGACACACTCTATCTTCTCCCCACAACCATCCAACACAGACTCAAATGTCCCTTTCCCCTCACACAACTCACCGGCCCAACAATAACAACCCACAATCACAAAGCCATTCCCCGCAGACACACACCTCGTCGCACAGACATGGGCGTACAGTGGAGGAGGGGAGTCAGAGACGCTACCTGGACCCATCCGCTCTCTACCGACCTGGTGGAGAGCGAGAGGGGGGGACTGGCTCGGATCCCTCAGAGGTTTCAGCTATGCAGAGTCTGATTAAATACAGTGGTAACTTTGCTGCTGAGGGGCCTGGGTCATCCAGACATGCCACAGGAGGCCGTGGGCCTTTTGGGGGTCTGGGCAACATTTGCACGGAAGCTGAGAGAGAAAGGGAACGGGAAAAAGAGAGAGAACGGGAAAGAGAAAGGGAGAGGGAGAGAGAAAGGATAACAACTGGATCAGCTGGGTCAGGAGCATTGAGGATTCCTCCCCAGCTGAAGAGAGAGCAGGAGCGGCCGGACAGCGCCCGCTCATTTGGCCGGGAGGAGGGTGAGATTCGCTACCCTCCGGTTGGTATTGCTGTAGCTGTGGCTCGCCAGAGGGACAGTGGGAGTGCCAGTAAACCAACTAATGGACCTTCAGACATACAGAGACCTTCGCTACAGACGGCTATCAAAGGTAATCACGTTTGTTCATCTAAGGTAGAAATGGCTAATTCATGGGAAAGAAAGACACAAATACAGAAAACAGAGTAATTTAAAGGATGCCACTGTTTCCACGTTTTGGTGTTTAAGTTTTAACTGGGTCAGCACAGTGGCGCAGTGGTTAGCGCTCCTGCCTCACAACAAGAAGGTTCTCGGTTCGGGGGATCTTTCTGGTGGAGTTTGCATGTTCTCCCCGTGTCTGTGTGGGTTCTCTCCGGGTACTCCAGCTTCCTCCCACCGCCCAATAACATGCACTATGGAGGTTAGGTTGATTGGCCACTTGTCCATAGGTGTGAATGTGAGTGTGAACGGTTGTTTGTCTGTATATATATTCTATGTTGGCCCTGTGATAGGCTGGTGACCTGTCCAGGGTGTACCCTGCCTCTCGCCCAGTGTCAGCTGGGATCCAGCCCCCCCCCCCCCCCCCGCGACCCTGAAGAGGATTAAGCGGTAGAAAATGAATTAATACAGTTTTAAGTGGCTAAAGGTTTAAAACATTCAGGAGTCATGTGGTTAAAAATGATTCAGCTGATTATGTGTGTTATTTTATGTTTTGTACTTTCCAAAAAGTTGAAGTAGAATGTTCTTAATATATTTGAAACAATTTTTTAATACACTTTATGCTTCTACTTTGGATTCTTTGCTGTGGCTAGTTTCAGAATGGATCTGCATGGAATGTGGATCCGTGCAATTAAGTGAACCAAGAAGAAACACTTCCTCATTTTACTTTCCATGAATAATAGAGGATTCATTTTCTGTCAGACCAAAGTCTTGTTTTCTTAGCCCCCGTTTGACTCTGGTGTTCATGCACGCAAAATGATTGTCATAGTTAAAACAACTTTTTACCAATCATATCACAGGATGGATTTTGTTAAAATACTGCCTTTCGCCAGTCTCTCAGCTTTCTGCACGGCATCATCATTTCTAGCGTAATGCTTTATATTCTTGGACGTCAAGGTCATTCAGCAACAGTGCTCCCACTCATCCCTCTTTCTTTCCTGTCATTTCTGTTCCTCAGAAAGGCTCATCTGTCATCACTCACTCACTCACTCACTCACTCACTCACTCACTCACCTCCTCCTCCCCTATGCAGGTCTTTGTTGAGACCCTGCCTCCTTGTCCCACCTCAGGCCCCCTTCTCTTTCACCATTCTCTTCTTCAACCCCACCTCCAGCCTCCCTGCATTAAACATTTCATTACAGAGTGAAGCTAAAAGCTACAAACAAGCTTTGAATTACAATAAGACCATGAGTGTGTTGCTAAGCAATGGATCTTGAGACTGTGTGTGTATGTGGTGAATTGTGGGAAGTATACTGTCAATGTTTGTGTGCATGTGTGTATGTGTGCGTCCACCACCTGCATCGCTGTTGGGGGTTTATGCATTTCCTTGCTTGAGCCGAGTGATTAGTTAAATAGCATCAGAGCTCTAATCAAACAGAGGATTTACACTAAAACACAAATATGGATGAAGACTGGATAGATAGACGGGTTGATGAATAGATAAATGGATAGACAGAAGGAAGCCGGAAGGAGGATAGGCTAATGATAAGAGATGGAAAGATGAATGTAGATCGATTTGTTGATGGATGGGATGATAGAGGTTTGTTAGGAAGAAAATAAGTTAAGAGAGTATAAGATGGAGAGAGGAACGGTGATGGAGGGGTGGATAGATGGGGGGAGGGCGTGCACAGCTAATCGCTGGTTTTCTGATGCAGGGAGGATAGCATGTGGGACAGACTCCTTGTAACCTTGGTAACAGTCTTGAAACCTTTCCTGTGGAGCATGTCAGGGATTGTTAAATTCTCTTGTCCCTTTTGCAAGCTGCACACACACACAGATACACACACACACACACAGATGCATACATGCATGCACACATACGTCTCAAGCAGAACTGAAGGATTCTGCACACTTGTATAAAACCTTTCTGCTGCTCAGGGACCTTCAGTCAGCATTGATGAGATGGAAGAGGGTTAAATGGAAAGAGTGCAAGGAGAAGATCCTCATGTTTATTCTGGATGGCTTGGTTGAGTGCCACTGTCTCTCTCTCTCTCTCTCTCTCCCCCTCCCTCTCCCTCTCTCCCTTTCCCTCTTCCTCTCCATCTCTCTCGCTCCATCTCCATCTCAGACGATTGCCACTGGCCCTCATAGTTAGCAGGCTGACTGTGTATATATTCCAGACAGTGGAGGAGATGTTCACATATCTCCCATGGCACAAGACTAATAACTGTTGAGAGCTGTCACTCTGTGTGTTCGTGCGTGTGCGTGCGTGTGCGTGCGTGTGCGTGTGCGTGCGTGTGCGTGCGTGTGCGTGCGTGTGCGTGCGTGTGCGTGCGTGTGCGTGCGTGTGCGTACGCGTGCGTGTCATAGTCTGCCTTTTAACCTCTCATCTCATTTCAACATCCTGTATTGGGTCATCATTACCACTAAAGTGTCACCATGTTTTCTCCCTCTGTCTTCTCTCTTGGTATCTTTCACGTGCAAAACTTTTCCGGCTCCTCTACTGGTCTGGTCTTAAAGCATCCCGAATGTCATGACACAATATTTATTTATTTATGGAAGCTCAATTTTACAAGTAACAAATGCATTTCAGTCTCAGCGCCAGGAAACACGGTGAGATAATTAGACAGAAATTAGAGGATTCCTCACTTAGCATTTCTCACCTATAACACACTGGTCTGAGCCGTTTTTTCTTGAGAGTTTTACAAGCACAGTCTTCCCATGGGCTACGTTTGGCCTTGACCAGTACTGATAAGGAAATAAATAAGGAGGTTGCGTGCAGATAATAAAGAGTATAAGAAATAGTGGGGTTTTGTATACGAAAGAAACTACAGGAAGTCCACCTTTCCCACTGGATGTTTTGGTACACTTGGGTACATAAAGCCCTACAGTGTAAAAACAAGTCTCTTGGAATCTGTTGGAATCCCTCAAGCAGCCACTAACAACCCTATCTAATATCTTCTCTGTGGTGCGTACGCGTGCGTACGCGTGCGTACGCGTGCGTACGCGTGCGTACGCGTGCGTACGCGTGCGTACGCGTGCGTGTCATAGTCTGCCTTTTAACCTCTCATCTCATTTCAACATCCTGTATTGTGTCATCATTACCACTAAAGTGTCACCATGTTTTCTCCCTCTGTCTTCTCTCTTGGTATCTTTCACTTCTCTCCCGTCTACAAGTGGGAGTGAGAAACCCAATGTAGATATTTTTCCTTTAATCTATATTACATCTGAGATTTGTTAAGGAGAAATCGTTCCTACTGCTGTAGATGTGCAAAACTTTTCCGGCTCCTCTACTGGTCTGGTCTTAAAGCATCCCGAATGTCATGACACAATATTTATTTATTTATGGAAGCTCAATTTTATAAGTAACAAATGCATTTCAGTCTCAGCGCCAGGAAACACGGTGAGATAATTAGACAGAAATTAGAGGATTCCTCACTTAGCATTTCTCACCTATAACACACTGGTCTGAGCCGTTTTTTCTTGAGAGTTTTACAAGCACAGTCTTCCCATGGGCTACGTTTGGCCTTGACCAGTACTGATAAGGAAATAAATAAGGAGGTTGCGTGCAGATAATAAAGAGTATAAGAAATAGTGGGGTTTTGTATACGAAAGAAACTACAGGAAGTCCACCTTTCCCACTGGATGTTTTGGTACACTTGGGTACATAAAGCCCTACAGTGTAAAAACAAGTCTCTTGGAATCTGTTGGAATCCCTCAAGCAGCCACTAACAACCCTATCTAATATCTTCTCTGTGCCTGAACTCGTCATAGATGAGGAGCGAGTGGAGGACCGTGCTCATCATCACAATGACAGACTGCTGACCGGCCGGCTGGAGCGTGATCAGGAGAAAGTGCTCAGGTGAGCTGGACAACTGACCATACCTGTAGCTTACATTTGTGCCACAATACCCCCATGATAACTCAATCGAATGTTAAAGGTTAACAACAACGATACATTCTTTTCACAAAATCTGGAAAAAAGCATTAAATAGCATTGAATAAAAACGATCTGTTTTTCCTCTCAGAGAGTCCAAAGAGCTGGCAGAGTTTACTCAAATGCACCCTACCCCATTGTCTGGCGGCCTGACACCCAGTCTGATGACACCCAGCCTCATGACCCCCAACCTTATGGTGACAGGAGGGGCTGCCCTGACAGGGGCAGGGCGTTGGCCTCCAGACCCTTCAACTCTGACCTCTCACCCTTGGATAACCCGGCAAGGAGCCCCCCCTGTCTGGCTTTCCAGCACGCCATACAGTATGTGGACTTACACATGACTGAATACACTTGCCAACTTCCCCAAGCACATGTTTAGATGTTTGCAAATTTGTGTCTGTACTCAATTTATATTAGGATGAATCTGATCTCATTAAAAATTAAAAAGTATTTTTTCAGGCAGATTCTTATGTCTCTCGTGACAAAGCATGAAGCTTTTCTTGGAGAATAATGTCCTGCCATGTACATACAAATTAGACTGCCATATACGGACAGTTACAACATCGTACTACCCATGACATTAGCAGTACAATATGTCCATTGCCAGAGTTATCTAACCTGGTGCTAAAGACAAAGTGAACATCAGTATAATACCAACACGTGGCAAGCTTCCAAATTATGCATGCTTATTTGTAGCCCTTTCAGATTTGTGCAGCAGAAAAGGGATGTGTTTCGTATCTGTTGGGAGGCAGTCCAGCAACAGCCTCAAGGGGTCAAGAGCCGCAGACATTCCTGATCTTTGCTAGACATTCCAGACCTCCTCCTCCATCTTTTGTTCACCAAAAATAACATCATCAGCACACACATACCCACATACTCGAATGCAAAACCACACAGTATCTGAAAACAAGGTGAAAACATGCATGAGCACATGCACCAAGTGCACAAAGCTCCCCAGGGCCAGCTCTGTCTAGACATTATGGGCAAAAAAAGGCAAAATTCTTTGAAAAGCAGCTACACTTGGTGACTGCTCCCATATATAACTACATCATGGCTGCAGTATGGGTATAAATACTGGCTGACGACTGATCCTTTAGTTTGACTTTTTGTTAACATTGACACGACAATTTCTGTTTTATTCAGGCCTCGGCCCTTCCTCGCTCCACCAGACCCTCCCCTCAGGCTACCCACCCTCTCTACCAGGCTCCTTACCTCCTTCCTACCAATTTGCCAGGGACCCACAGTCTGGACAACTAATAGTCATCCCTACTGAACACCTACCACATTACGGTATGGAAGCCACTGTGTGTGAGTGTGCGCGTGTGCATGCGTGTACGTACACATATTATATCAATGTGTATGTCATTGTTTTGCCACTTGCATTTTAAAAATGTAAATGAGTATTACAAATATCATGAGACAGATGTTGGTATAAGTATTTCTATAAACAAATACAACAGTTGCCAACAATATTGTCAGTCTCCATATGGTGTTGTGGACCATGTATTAGCTGTTTTTCTGGTGCCTCATAGCACAAACAGAGGGGTGCAGTAAAGCACTTAATTCACAATTAACTCTCCTCCTCGTGTCTCCTTTCATTGCTCAGCAGGAGGTGATGTACTGGAACGTGGAGCCCCGGTGTGGTCGGGTGTATATGGTACAGGCAGCTCTCTGCAGCACGCGGCTCAGCTCCAGCTTCTCTCACAGCACCAGATGCTGCGGCAGCAGGAGCTGCTCATGATCCAGCAGCACACGGCACAGGTCCTGGAGTTACAGAGGAGCGCACAGCTAGTTGTAAGCAAATACTGCGTTGAGCACATACAAACACGTCCATCAACAACAAAAACCATCCAGAGAAGTACATTTACAAACTTAAGAACGTTTTCTTTCTACCCTAACAGAAACAAACAAGAACAAATAAAAAACAAAACATGTATAACTTGTTTTTGAAGTGTGCTAGTTCTTTTGTTCCACTGCCTGTTTCTGATTGATGTAGCACATCAGCATATGCTACATTATTGCAGCATTATTAAAGGATAAGGGAGATTCTTCTAGACAGTGCACATTATACCCAACCAGTAATTATATATTTCACACAATTTTGAAGTGTCGTTAAAATATACATACATTTGGTGTTATTGTGCTTATTTAGAAAGCTGTCAAGGAGATGTTAATAATATTACACCTGATGTGACATGCAGTCCTACATCATACACGCTCTGCACACTTACTGTCCTCTCATGTGTTTCAGGAGCGGTTAAAGGCCAGTGAACATCGGACAGAAATGGAAGACAAGGCAGACAAGCGGAACGCAGACCCCAAACCCAGACCCTCCTCGATATCCTCACCATCTCCTTCACCCGTTCTGCATCCCCGCAAACCTCCCCCTCCCTCGCGCTCTCCAACCCCCTCTACGTCCTCCCTCACCCCATTGCCTCCACTCCCTTCACCAGTGACCACCCTCAAGTCAGAGGAAGGGCGCCAGAGAGTGGTGGCGCAATCACCAATGCCCCTCCCTCACCCGCCTTCCCCGCGATCAGCTTCACCACCCCCTTCCTCACCACGGCGGCCTAAACAGGAGGTGACTGAGGAGGAGGTGGGACACAGGGAGCAAAGGGAAGGAAAGAAGCCGAGCTCTGTACCCTTTCAGGGCACCTACTCTGGTACGTCTTCGATCACAGATTCATAGCTCTTAACCAATTAGGAATGGTTAAATAATAGATTAAAAAAGTCCTGTGCTTGATACTGTATAAAACGTTGTTTTCTTCTTTACAGATGTCCCTAAAGGTTATCATTATCAGTCTATAACTGCCCCATTTGGCTCACCTTTCCCCTCTTATCACATCCCAGTACCCACAGGGGCACAGAACACAGAATTTGTTCCAACAGATCGCTCTCATTCTCCACCTGCAGCTGCCCCTTTGCCCTCAGCACACTTCCACTCAAGGTTCCTAGACACAGACATCAAGTCACAGAAAGTAGAGCCATCAAAATCACGATCTTTCCTAAAACAGGAGCCCATTGTGGAGAGGCCTCACTTGGATGCAACACCAGAACCTTTGGTTCCCATTCGCCTGTGTTGCAGCCTGGACAGAGAGACAGATGGGGAAGCCACAAAGCCCCAGTCTCAGCCGCTACCTCTGCTTGTGCCCAGTCCTCTACCCCAACAAAATGAAAGGCTGGACAAAGTCAGGGAAGTAGAGAATGATGGAGACCAAATCAAGCTGGAAGTGTCATCTTACACTTGTCAGGCAGCATATTCTTTACCCCCCCCACTCATTGTAGCTGAGCCCAAACCAAAGGCCATAAAGGATCCAGAGCGAACACGTTATCCATCATGCATCACTACAGATTCAGACTGCCAGGAATCTCCTCAAAAGAGTCTGCAACTAGAGCAAACCACCAGTGCGAAGTGTGAACAAGAACTGCAACATGACATTCCAGTCGACTCAAACACTCCCTGTCAGAAAGAATTTGTTGCTGAGACCTCTGTTTATCCTCCATCCACCTCCAACTCTCCACTCCCACTGGTCGTCGGTCCTGAGGATCCAATGTCAGGGATGCTCGCCCTCCTGACTGCCAGCGAGATGGCCTCCCAGGCCCGACCCGAAACCCCACCTGCCCCAGTACTTTTACCACAGATCGAAAATCTTCCCTTGGATGCTGATTGCAGCAGTGCTGGGCCTCTGGAGATGGTTGCGCTGGAGGGGATGGCCCTGCTCAGCCAAATGGCCCAGAGAGAAATGGAGCACATTAGTCAGGGACAAGGTGAGTAGATACTAAAAATTGATGTGTGAGTGTATGAAAGAGGAGAATGGGTGGGAATTCGAAGGCTGGCTGGCCGCCTGATGCACACGTCAACGAGCGTTTTTTTATTCCTCAAACGTTTCAATACTTTTCAATAATGTCTCAACCAGATCTGACATTCGAGGGGCTAGACTGTCTTCTTGAGGCAAGCAGACAGATCCTGTTGGAGGCCATAGAGAAACAGTCCCACATTGATTTGCCCCGAACGTTGGACCCCAATAAAAAGTACAGCTGGAAGCAGAGGAAGGAGGAGCCGGTAAAATAAAGTCAGATTTCATGGTCACATAGTGAATAAAATCTATGAATGTGTGAAATGATGTGAGTTGTTTTTTTGGTTTTTTTTTGGTCTCTCCCCCCCGCAGCTGTATAGTAAACTGTCTGTTGACATGTTGGATGCAGTGGAAGTGGAATACCGTGTCCGTCTGGCTGAGCTACAGAAGACGTATAAGGAGAAGCAGAGAGAGCTGACCAAGTTACAGAGACGCAGAGACAAGCAGTGAGTGCTGTTTAGCACATGTATTAAAACCACACAGAAAACAGGATTAATTAGACTCACGCACCTGCAGAAAAATGCTTCCACATCTGCACCCTAAACAAACACATACCTCCTCTGTTGTTATGTCAGTGAGCGGCAGCAGCAGGAGGATGAGAGGCAGAGTCTCACCAGAAGGGGCAGAGGGCGACCGAGAAAGAGGAAACATTTGGCCACACCCCCCAAACTGGATTGCAGGCCAGGAAAGTGAGTAAAAATGTGATCAGCAGCTAAAAGCTTTATTATTATTTTTGTTTGTCCCGTTGCAAGTCTTTTTTAATGCATGTTAAGCTTTTTGGATTCATACAGTGTAAAATTCCTTTTGTCACAGGGTGCGTAGGACAGTGCAATACTCCGAGGACTCTGAAGGTGGGGACGGACAGAGGAAGAGATTCCGGGTGTCTAGAGAAGATGAGGAGACAGAGACAGGAAGTATAGGAGTGAAGGTCAAAAAGAAGAAAAAGAAGAAGAGCTGGAATGACCAGGAGCCGTCCACCAGTCATGCTCTGGAGGTAACCCACTTTGATGTAAATATTTTGATTGCAGCAGCAGTTGAGTGCAATTATTCTAATTAATTAATGTGTTTTGTCATTGCTTTGCGTGGTGTTCTCAAGGTAAAGCGCGGCCATGTGTGTGAGCAGGAGCAGCTGGCGTCAGACCTTGACAGAGCTCTTTCGCTCTCACAGCTCAGCTCACTCGGAGCATCCCGCAAACTTGCCTCCAGCGCAAAATTAGACAAGTCAAAGAGCAAGTCTGTTGACAGTCGTATCAGAGATCACTCCATCCATTCCCCTGGCAAAGGAGGGAAACACAAGATGGCTGCCAAGGCTTCCACTTCAGAGACCATTCAGAAGGTGAAAGGTCAGAAGAAGACTTCTTTGTTCTCTCCTATGAGATCAGAGCTCAGCAGCTGCTCCAACAGTGAGTACCTGAAGATGAACAATCTGACAGTCATGTCAGATAACAGAATAGAGTCTGAGTAATGTTTTTAGATGACATAATCAAACTGAGTTTTAAATGCATCCAGAGGAACACACAGAGCTTTTAGCTTTTGCAGGTGGTATGTTTCATTTGCATTCACGCTGATATGGCTGAAATCCTATTTTTAGGTTGAGTTGGTAAATTTTACATAGATTTAGGCTCCTAGTTTTTGTAAAAAAAAAAAGAGTTTCTCTTATTAAAACAAACACACTCATTAATACCTACCCAACCACCATGGGTGTATTCTTTTGCACTGAAAAAAGTGCGCAACAGATGTTTACAACTTGGTATTTGTATTTATTTTCAATAGATTTTATAATTTGAGGAACAAATGGCACCAAAATTGGACAGTGAACTTGGAAAACATTAAGAGATGGGCTAAAGCATTGCTGGTTTTGGTCTTTCCATGGGATTTGTTGACAATTCAGAAAAGTGCCAGACTTGTTCCATCCTGATCAACACTTGTAACCTTAAATCCATAACTACACTTTCTCCACACCAGACTCTGATTCAGAGGAGCACAGTTCTGCCCGAGGGGGCTGGCCCCCCCTCTCAGGGATGCGTTCCCATGGCAACACGACTAGGAAGAGGCGGTCTGCATCGTCACCGACATCCTTGCTGTCCAATCAGAAGTCTCACAAAAAGAAACACAAGCACTTATCCCTGCTGCTGGAAGAAGCGGGCCTCAGCTCTTCTGACGACTCCTTCGACCAAGGTTACTGACCAAATCTTACAGCCCGAACCCCTCGCTGTTGAGTCAGACAAAATTGTGTCTTTATGGCCTCGTCACAGCTTGCGTCTTTGCTTTTTGCTAAGGCTGCTGTTTTCAGACTGCTTTAGCTTGACGACCCCTACCTCTCTCGCTGCTGGCTTCTTTGCTAAGTTGCCTTTTGAAAAAGAGTAACTATTTCTATAGTGTTTTTTATTGCCTGGTTTGCAAACAGTTTTTGTAGCATTTGTACATTTGAATAATTGTGTGACTTGTGAGAGTTTGTTGTATTACAGTTTGGTACCTAAAAGCTTTATTAAAGGTGTTGAATTGATTGGTACAGAAAGCGAAGCGCTGTGGTCCTTGTGTCTGCTTCATCTGTCTGTCTGTCTCTGTCAGTCTGTCCAGCTGCCACTGCACCTCACACATCCTGTAGTGCTCTGTTAGTCAAATATCCCTTCAGCTTCCCCAGAGAGGTTTTGGAAACACTGTTCAGCTTGGGGTTCAGGTCTGGGAAGCTGAGACATCATATGTAGAACATGAATGCAGAGCACACAGAGCTGAATCTGATGAGATGGAGAGGGTTTGGTCATTTCATTATAAAGAGAAATGTAATGATAGATGGCTTGTTTCTTTAAGTTTTCATCTTTTGGTTTGGTTTGGTATATCTATATCAGACTAATGTTTATTGATGAAGGGGCCTGGTGTTTGATGTTTTGGTTGAAGTAAATGCACTAAGACTCTTTGTATTGGATGCTGGGGATATTTGGACTATAGAGCTGCTTTGTGTGTGTATGTGTCTACTAAACCTTCAAATAACCCTTTTCCCTTTTACGTTGCTCTCTCAGACACCTTGCTCTGTCCTCTCACCTTTCCCGCCTCACCTCTGACCCCCCTGTCCTACCCATGATGCTTCGAGTGTCTCTCAGCCTGTTCCATGTGCTTGTGCTGCTGCTACTGCTACTGCGACATTAAAGAAGCTTGGCAAGGACTAGCGCAGCCTTGAGCCTATGCTAACCTCGCTGCGGCTAGTCTAGTGTGGCTCAAGCTTTGCTTAAGCTAGACTTTGCTAAGGCCAGGCTAAGCTACGACTAGGCTGCGCTCTCGCCGCCGCGCTGCCACACCCTGCCTGAGGCCACACCCCTTTCACCTGCTCTGTAAGTAGGAAGCGCCCCTCCTCTATTTTTTGTGACTGCTAACATGGACTATGCTGAATTTGATCCATATACAGAACATTAACTTACCCTAATTGTCCATATCTTTTTTGATTTCTTTGTTGTTTTTTTACAAATTTCAAAAAAAAAAACCCACTCACCAATCATTATATCTTTTGATGGCCTGTAAAGGTTTGAAGGAGGGTAACCATTACTCAAGCTTTATATGGAAGTTATACCAAGGGGCCTCACAGGGCTGTCCTCTCAGTGCCTGCTTGTTGTTCTGTCTGCCTGCTATTGTTAACTCAGTGGATTCACAGTACAACAGAAGTAACAGATAACACTCAAACAGATTCCACCAACTAAAAATAATTTGTGTTTTAAGTTGAGTTTGTTTTCAGCTACAGCCACATCACAACAATTCAGATAAGCCACACAAATACATTTAAACATAAAAAGATCAACAAACAATGTTCCTTGTGGATTTATGCATCCTGTTGCAGTGATGCATACAGGTATTCCAGTACAGTATACCATGACATCACTGTTTGTTATGCTCACAAGTTAAATAAGCTTTAAACTTTGATCGAGAAAGACCAGAAAAACACACCAAACTACTCTTTGTAAACACTGTAATGCATTTATTTTATTATTTGAATGAATTTATGCATAAGTCAATTCAAATGATTTTGTACTGTGCATCCACCCTGAATGTTAACACTCTGAACCCTGAGAAGATGCTCTTTTTGTTCATCTGTTGCCGCAGACCCAACTGCTAACATCTGCTAACGCAATACACAGCTAACAACAGTAAGCCACAGTGTGTATGTGCTGACAGGTGACAAATTAAAGGACAAACCAATGTGTCTCAGTAAGTTAATGAGCCATTACATGCTACTGGGACAGCTTCAGCATCTTCGATCTCTCACTGTATTTCCTCATTTAGAGTTTTGGTGGTGATGATGATGATGATGATGGTGGTGGTGGTGGTGGTGGAGAATGCTGTTCAAAGTCAACCTTAGGTGTTCAACTGAGTTGTAATCTGGGCCATAGCAAATATTGTTAACCTCTAGATCAAACCACTACGTGACCACTCCCGTCAGAACTTAAATATCGAATCATTGTCTTATCTCACAACAACTTAGCGTTGATTTGTCGTGACTCCACCCACATAGGAAACAAGTGGACCCAAACTGCATCAGTAAAATGCCCACACAGAACAACTGAATCCCCTTTCATGGGCTCATGGGTTCATCTACCTATGGTTTCCATAGTGCTGACCTTTCAAACCTGCATCAATCTTTGCAATATGATTATCTACCACACCCGTACAAGATTATCCATCTCTGCACAAGTGTTGACAGACTGTTCCTGTGGAAACAAGTCAATTACGGTTCTACACTGGAATTCTCAGTCATAGATTTGTGTCTGTGCACTGATGCACAAGCCTACACTCAGTCTTACTGACTTTTGCGTATGGATACAGGTTTGGATGTCTTGGTCACAGTCCCTGCATTGAAAAAGCTCCTGCCATCCCTACCCCACTTAGATCTTTTCCCACAGATACAAAATTAGAATGGTTAGGGTTATTTTTACACACGCTTGTCAAGCATGACGGGATGTGAAGTATTGCACTTTTGTGGAAGCACCTACATTGTGTTTCTCCACTCATTTACTCAGGCTTTTAATTTGTCACCTTTGCATGTGTGTGTTGGTGAGTATGCGTGTGTACTTGCCTTAAAGGAGAAATTGCAGTTGCTCACCTCACTCTGCCACATTCTCTGAAGGGTTTTTAAATGATATATGTATCTGAGTTTCACTTCATGGTTTCAGCAGCTCTCTATATCTGCGTGTGTGTGTGTGTGTGTGTGTGTGTGTGTGTGGCTATCGAGCTTGCATGTAGTAAATCACATTTTATTTTTGCTGTATCGTGCTTACACAGCATTACAGTATGAATGTAGGCTGCAGTGGTCTGGACAGTCTGTCCTCTCTCTCCCCACTGTTGTTACTGATCAGCCAAGATGTGAAGAGTTGTTATTCTGTGTGTGTGCCTTGTGTGATCCGGGTATTTGTGCAGATCGTTGGTGTGTTACTCAGCTGTTTTCTTTTTCACACATGGATTAACTTTATCAGAGAGAACTTGTGTCTTGACTGTTTTTCTTCTGGTGATTCATCTTCTTGGTGGTGCATTGGCTCCATAGTCAGTGGGAACAATAGGTAGTGATTTGAACTTTGGCCCAGAGCCCTGCTGCAGCCGCTTTCATTCGTCAACTGAAAATCTGTTCTTTTGACACAGAAACCTCTGAGGAAGATGATGACGACAACGAGGAAGAGTCCGATTCAGATGATGGCGGCTGTGAGGAGAGCGGGCTGGGTCTCCTGGCCAGGTTTGCGGCATGTGCACTCCCTGTCAGCTCGGCCCCTTTGAGCCTCCTGCATGAGGGCAAACACCGCAGCCGACAGAGCACTCTGGGTAAAACAGATAAATAGTTGTACCTGACAAAACATAACACAAGAGTTTCCGCAAAGTGTTTATGGATAACCTTTTGTGGAATGTGTCAGGGATAAATACTTGAGACAGAAATCTTTTTTTTTATTAAGAAATTGTAGACGAGCACGTTCACTTGTTTTTAATAATTTCACAGGTTCCTCTGCCAGTGTTACACAATATAATTATTTTTTGGGTTGAGCAGATTCACCACATGAGCATTTGTTCAGGATTATGTTATTGATTCATGGTTAAATATTCATTCATTTGTAATTGTCACATCAGGGTGCATGTAATGACTCAGTCTTGAATTATGTATTAGTTTCAAATTGATCAATAGTCCTATTCACTGTGATATTGATTTCAGAAAATCTAACACCTTAGTTTATTACTGGCTGCATGTTTATGGGAGTGTGTGTGTATGCGTGCGTGTGTGTGTGTGTGTGCGCGTTCATTCTCCTAGTTCATTCTCTTGATCTTACATAGTGAAGACATTTTGGCCGGTCTTCTTAAGATCTGTTTTTAAGGGTTAGGACTTTAGGGTTAGACATTTGGCTGTGTTGGTTAACATCAAGGTAAGGGGATGTTAATGAGTGTCCTCATAAAGACATAGCTTTTATATTCTCTGAAAATCTCCTCCGACAGGTTCATCGGAGTGTGAGTGGTCAGACTCTGGTTCAGACCTGCGGCTGAGGAAGTTCCCCTCTCTTCTGCATGGAAAACGCTCCGCCCCAGAGCTCCCCCTGTTGCCCCCAGCAACCCGGCGTACTGAACAGACAAGTCCCACCAAGCGAGATGAAGCACTGCCGGTCAAACCCAAGCCTCTGCCAAAAACACGCCCATCACCTCGATCTCCGCGGCGGTTTAGTTTCGACCTTGCCAGCGGCCCTGGGCTTGGAGGCTTCAGTGAGGACGAGGCATGGAACAGACGACGCAGCGAGAGGATTTTCCTCCATGACGCCACCGCTTCAGCAAGTCAAATGTCTGTGCCAGCCCCCACTTCCACCACTCAGAGCTCCTCCTCCAACTCAGGCACACCTCTCACCCCAAAGCCCACGTCGAAACCCAAACCTGCACCAGCCAGCAAGGAGGGGAAAGATGTGGTGAAAGTACGTCAATAATTAATCAGGTTCTTATTCACGAGCTGAGAGAGTCTGAAAAACAAAGCCACTTGTCTCTCTCCCATCTCCCTTTGCTCATCGTCCCAGTCTTTTCTATTGCTGTCTCACTCCTCTGCGTCTCCTTCAAACTCTGGTTTCCTTTGTTTCTTTTGTCTCCCTTGACACATCTCACTGGTGTGTGTGTCTGAGTGAGTGTGAGCGTGACAGATAGTGTTTAAGTGTTTGTGTCAAAGTGCCAGCAGGGTTTCCCGGTACTTCAGTCACTGCAGCTCTCCCCTGCTGTCTGTGTCACGTTGCGGACAAGAAAGGACAACTGCAGGCAGCCTGGCAGTGTCCCACCCTCAGTGTGCATGTGCATGTCTGTGTGCAAGGATGTAAATTTGTCCAGCGTGTGTATGTTTTAACTCTTTTTAACTTTCTGGATTTGAAAACCAGAAAAAGAAGTCGAAAGACTCCCCACTCCCAGTGAGCCCTTCCACCCTGTGCAGCTCAATCACAGACAGCCCTGTGCTGCTGAGCCTCAGCCCGGCACGCAAGAGCCAACCAAAGGCCAAGACCAAGGCCAGAGAGGTCAGTGGAATGATGGATCAGCAGCAAAGTCATAGATGTGAAAAGTGAATGGATGTAAACCTAATTATGCCAGGAAGGACAAAGCACCCCATATCAGTTATAGGCCTAAAAATTGGTGTCAAGAAATTAAATGAGTCCTTATTTTGTCCTAAATTCTGCTCTGTTTTCTTGTTTGGGGAAATAAGTTATGCTCTTGTTCTGTGCCATTTCTGCCAAAGTGTTGCATTGCTTTCCGTCTGCCATTAGCCAGAACTGGAGTTTGTTTTGAAAACCCTATAGGCTGATGTGTGTAAGTGTGTTATGCAGCAGCAGATATAATATGTCACAGTTCCCCTTTGAAAGTGCATTAGGTGAAGTGTCGACCTGGTAGTTTGGTTATCTGCCCCAAATGAAACTTATGTAGCAACAACAACCTATCAAAAACATCAGGGTCTTTCCTCCGTCAGGGGACAGGTTTCCCTTTTGGGTCATTTTATATATATTTTTATATATTAAAAAAAAATTCATATCAGGCAGTTGATTTTTGTCCATTTTAAACGATACATAGAGAAATTGAAGCCCTCGTGTTTGATTGTGCAGCCCTCCAGGGGAGCAGTGAGTCGGCTGATGGAGAGCATGGCAGCAGATGAAGACTTTGAACCCAACCAGGACAGCAGCTTCAGTGAAGATGAACTCCTCCCACCACGCAGCCACAGTGTATCAGAGCGGTCCTCCACACCTGGTCAGTGCATGCAGACACTGCCTCTTTGGACACGCACAACCACAAGATAATTATGTGCATACTTACTGTGTGTTGTGTGTTCAGCTCCAGTGCAGTGTGTGTTGGATAAGGATTCACTGGTGGACGGACTCAGAGTGTTGATCCCTATGGACGACCAGCTACTGTATGCTGGACATGTCAACACTGTGCACTCGCCTGACATGTGAGTACACACGAGCAGACATTTCAGCTTTCATTGGAACACTGTGGTTGATTTGCGGCCTTTACTCGAGGCAACACCACACATTCATTAAAACTATTAAAAGCTGCAAATCAATCAGTGTGCTCCAGTTTTTCTTCCTGCAAACTTTGCTGGCCTTGATTTCTTGTTGGTGCCTGATACAGGTGCAGTTTTGCAGGTACCAAAAAAAGCTTTGACCTGTTAAAAAGCCCCTTTCATTTTTCATGTGTGCAACTTGGAAATAACATTTTAAATAGGTCAGTATATAGTTCATACATGTAGGGAAGCTCTTGATAGTCTTTTTTTTTACAGAATACAATTTCATGTATAACTATAAAGCTCGATCTAGCAGTCTGAGCAAAGGAACACTTCATTAAGATAAAACCAACTGACGCTCTGTGTGCAGAGGATTAATACGACAGCAGGATGTGAATGTTAGGTTTGCTCCATGTCGGACAACATTTTAGCATCAGCCACGGTACTGCAGAGAAATCTTACAAATAATAGTCAAAATTATCATAAAGCATAACGCAAAAAGAGCATTTACAAGCATTTACACGTCAGTGACTCTGGATATTGTCTGACGGTATAGTAAAAAAAAAGAGCAAACACTCCTGCATGCTGACCCCAGATGTTTGGCACTTACCCTCCTTTGGTGATTCCTCCCTGCAGATACAGTGTTGTGGTGGAGGGAGAGAGAGGGAACCGACCTCACATCTACTGCTTGGAACAACTGCTCCAGGAAGCTGTGAGTAAACTGGATATCTCACATATTCATCTGCTTCTTTATGCTGCACACATTCCTCTTTTCTCCTGTTGATATGTGAGCCACAGTGAGAAGGTAGAAAAGAGAAAAAAATCTGTCGTGTGAAGTAATGTGTGTGTCTGAAATGTTGACATTTATGGTTTCTTCATTCTTTGCGTGCAGATCATCGATGTGAAGCCTCCATCCGTACGCTATCTCCCAGAGGGCACTCGCATTGCTGCCTACTGGAGCCAGCAGTACCGCTGCCTTTACCCTGGGACTGTTGTCAATGGTAAAACAACGACACGCAAACACACACCCATCACTTACATCAAGTGATTTATAATCCAATTACATGGACAATTTCATTAGAGCCTGCAGCAAAAGCAAATGTAAAGGATCTAACCATGCCTGATACTTCAGTTCACAATGCAATAAAGTCTGTTACTTTAAAAAGTTGGGTGTTAGTATGGTTGTATGTATTTACTAAAATGTGTCTAAAAATTCACTTCTCATTGTAATATTTTTTAACCCGAAACAGGAAGTTCCGATATTGACGAGAATGATGATCTTATCACGGTGGAGTTTGACGATGGTGACACAGGCCGCATCCCCCTCTCACACATCAGACTGCTACCGCCAGACTACAAGATCCACTGTGAGTGCACGCACGCACGCACACACACACACACACACACACACACACTTACTCTTATGGCTCTGCCACAAGTCGTCTGATTGTGTATGAATACTGTTTTAGTGTCTTCAAGCCTTTTCCCGGTAGAGTGCTACTAACATACTGCTGTTCCAGTGCATTACATGTGTTTTCATCTTCACGTGTGTGTCTGTGTGTGCGCATATGTGTCTTTAAGTCGGTGTGGATATGTTTCCCAGAAGTAATGGCTGATTTTGGCCTTCATGAGTCTCCCCACTAATAGAGTGAGGTAAATGGAGCTTTCAAAACGAGAGACTACAAAGTAGAGCACTTGCACTGCTTACAAAAGAAAAGCATTGCTTGTGTGCGGTGTTTTTTTATTACACATTCTTTCTAGGTTTTGGTTGATTTCTATCCATTACGTGCTGGTAAAGTGTTTTCCTTTTTTTCGAGTAAGGTCAAAAAGACAATAATGCTGTGGCTTCAATTCTTGAAATCAACTTTTAAGCCCACGGGCTCTCTGCTTTCAGGCGCTGAGCCGTCCCCTGCACTGCTTGTGGCGAGCTGTTCTCGGAGGAGGGTCCGCAAATGCAGCAAAGAGGGTAAAGAAGCAGGACAAAAGCCGGAGGAGACGGCTCCAAAGATCAAAGGAAAGCCGGGACGCAAACCCAAACCCAAACCAGGTAAGTGCATCAAACTGCCTTCCAGCTCCTCATAGATGGATTCATACAGGTCTGCTGTCATTCTGTCATCACACTGGGGCTAGAAGCTTGAAATTAGTATCATCATCATTACTTAGCTAACAACCTGCTAATAGATAATAATGTGTCAGAGAAACGAGGAGCTAGTTTCACAGAAATGACTGTAGTGTCGTATATGTTAGAATTATTAATGAAGGAAACGGTTATGTTTCCCACAGGAGGAAAAAATAATGGAGGAGGTGCTTAAAGTAAAACTAATCTAACCCGCGTTAATTGCTGCCATCACTTAACTTGTATTTGCCTTTTTCCTTATTTGAGTAACTCCATGGGAGCGGTAAAGAGCTTCTCCAGCCTAACCTGTCATAAAGAGATGGATTTCACATTACTGGGCTCAGTGTTCATCACCGGAGCTCAAGTGTGTTTCTCCCCCGAGTGCTTTACTTATCTGTTTAAGGCACTCACTTGATTTGTCCTTATTATTGCATGTAGTTTGTGGTCTTCCTTACTTTAGCATATTTATCATAGAGACTCAGTATAAGAGCTTAACTTAGAAAGTCTTTGGTCGTGTTTTTGTCTTTTGATGGGTCTTTTTTAAAACAGCAAGAACCAACAAAAATAGCTCAAAGCTCACAAACGTCTTTCATCAAGCATTTTGTATTTGACCACAGCCGTCATCTCACATATCAGTTTCATAAACTTGCCCGAACAGCATCTGCGTTGTTCCATAAAGCTCAGAGTCTTTTAACTCTGGCTGTAAAACATGGCATGTCGCATGTCTGACTTGCTGACGCGGCCGTTGTTTTGACTGGGTAAGCAGGATTTAAATGCAATATTTTCATTACAGAATTGTTTCCTTCCTGATTTGTCTACTGCTCTCAGAATGTGAGGCTGCAGGCCACAAAAATCACAAGGCCGCACAATGAAAATGTCAGCATATCCAGCATAAAACCCATTTACAGTGTACTTTGCCCCAAAAAGGAGAGTTATTTAACTTTTCCCCTTCGTTGTTTTTTTCCTCAGAGGCCTCAATGAACTCAGATGGTCGAGAGAAAACCGATTCTCCACCTGTCTCCAACCAGACGACAGAAAGAGCCCAGGTTCCAGCTAAACCTGCCCAGGACAGGGCCGCCTCTGTCCAGAAGACAAGTCAAGAGAAGCCCCGGCCGGCCTCCCGGCCAACACTAGGAGCCCAGACAAAACCAGGCCGGAAAAGCTCCACCACGTCTCCCACAAGCAGCCCGACTCTCCCCAGCCCAGTGCCCAGGAAGAGCAGCTCAGCCCTGTCTCCTACAGCTAAACCGTCCCGCACTCTTCCGCCCTCCCTCTACCCTTCCACCTATGGAAAAGTCCTGACTGTGGACCTGTACAGTGAACCCAACCTTGGCTCCTATAACAACCAGCGCAGAGAAAGAGAGAATCCCAGCAATGTCAGTCCCACCACCAGCAGACCCTTGTCCAGACCCATGGCAACATCTGCTGTGACCAAGCCCACTGCTTCATCCACACCCAGGCCCACATCAGCCTCCACACCCAAAACTAAACCCACCTCTGATCATCACAGCAGCTCCAGACCCAGCCTCAACTCTGGACTCATAGCCAGCCCCATCTCCAGGTTATCAACAAGCAAACCTGGCTCTTCTCTGGTAACGAGACCGTCATCATCTTCCTCACTGCCATCATCTGCCCCCAAACCCAAACTAAAGATGCCGTCCGACCAGCTGTCTTCAGGCTCCAGACCCAACCCCATCTCGAGGCCAAAGCCCAACCAAGGACAAAGTGACGGGGGCTCAACAGTGAGGCGAAAGCCCCTGTCTACCGAGCCCGCTGAGCCCCTCGTGAAGCTGGATCACGAAGGTGTCACCTCTCCCAAGACCAAGAAGACCAAGGCTCTGATGTTGCTTGAGAATCATGGCGTCAGAAGAGACCACACCCCCATCCCCGCAGCCTCGGCCAATCAAAAACTCCTTAAAGCAAAGCCGAGAGACGCTAGTCTGCCAGAGAAAGACTCCACCTACAAAGCACAGATACTGACCAAGGAGAAGGCAGACGGTTGTGGAAGTGTTGGACGGGTACAGGAGATGGACAGCAGAGAAAAAAAAGTTAAAAAGGAAGAAAGACAGGAGATGGAGAAAAGAAAGGAAAGAAAGATGAAAGAGGAGTCTCAAAGTAGCAGCAGCTCCGAGTCGGAGGAAGAAGGCGAGAAAGGTAAGATGACGAAGAAGAAGAAATGCACCTCAAGCTGCTCTTCCTCATCTTCGTCCTGCTCTGGTTCCTCCTCCTCGTCTTCATCGTCTTCATCTTCGTCGTCCTCTTCATCGACTGATGACTCCTCCTGCAGCTCAGATGAAGAGAGGACCCCTACACCTCCACCAGCCTCTCCACCTTCTATGCAGGACAAGCCGAGAGAAGAAACCAAGGAAGAGGAGCAAGAGGTGAAGAAGGAGGAGGAAGAGGTAAAAGTGGAAGAGGAGGAACTGTCATCTTCATCACAGTCTCCCTCCCGTTCAGCCTCTCCAACCCCTGCTGCTCCTACTCCCACTAAACCTGGTAAACCAGCCACCGGTAAGGGCTCCGGGCAAAGAGGACGTCCGCCTAAACCCAAACCCAATGCAGGAGAAGGGAAAGTGGGGCGACCAAAGCGGAGAGAGGGGGTCCACCTGCCCACCACCAAGGAGCTGGCTAAGCGTCAGAGGCTTCCTAGTGTGGAGAACAGGCCCAAAATTTCTGCTTTTCTTCCAGCCAGACAGCTCTGGAAGTGGTTTGGGAAACCCACTCAGGTGAGGAGAGAATCGCACATAATTAGAAAAAAAATCATGTGTTTGCAAATTTATATTTCACTCACAACCTCTCTTCCAACCTCCTCCAGAGACGCGGTATGAAGGGAAAGGCCAAGAAGCTCTTCTATAAGGCCATTGTTCGTGGCCGAGAGATGATCCGCATCGGTGACTGTGCCGTGTTCCTGTCTGCTGGCCGGCCCAACCTGCCCTTCATTGGCCGCATCCAGAGCATGTGGGAGTCCTGGGGCAGCAACATGGTAGTCAGGGTAAACTGGTTCTATCATCCAGAGGAGACAAACCCTGGAAAGAAACTCACTGATAAGAAGGTAGCATTTAAAAAAAGAAGAAACATTGACAGAACTTGTGTGTTGGGGTGGTTTGAAGCTTTACGTCTTATTTCCTCTTCAGAACTGGGATCAGATGTGCGGTCAGTCGTTACCAGCAGCTCTGCACTCATCCATCCACAGGAAAGACTTCATGGAGGTGAGAAGGAAATTAATCGTTTGACCTTCGGCCCTTAATTCTGCTCCTCGGGCTTAAAATCTCATCAAGCTCATCACCGTTATGAGTGTATTATGTGGAAGTCAGACATATGATTATAATTTCATAAGGAAGAATTAAGTCATTAAGTTGAAGGTTGAAAGGAAATAATAAATCTGTATGCGTTTCTTTTATCAATGTAAGAGCTGGTATCAGATTGATATTTTCACCAGTCGGGCTTAATTGAAAATACTTTTGGTTGTACATCACGGGGTAGCAGACTCAACTCTGTTAAATGAAAATTGCTCAACTGGCACGTAAGCCAAAAAGTTTTATAGCTTCTGGCTTTGAGTTATCCTATAATTCTGTTAAAGCAGTCTGCTTGTATGGTAATTGCAGCTCCCTTGAGAACAGTAGGACGTGGTGAATTGTCCCGTTGGGTAGAATTAGTGTTTTTGTCCAGGACAGAATAAAAGCCCATGTGTCTCTGTCTCTGTCTCAGCGCGCCTTGTACCAGTCATCGCACAGCGACGAGAATGACGTGCAGACGGTCAGCCACAAGTGCCTGGTGGTAAGTGTGGATGAGTATGAGCAGATGGCCCACACGCGCCGCTACGCCGACAGCGAAGACCTCTACTACCTGGCCGGCACCTACGAACCCACCACTGGCATGATCTTCAACACTGATGGCGTCCCGGTCATCTGCTGAAACAATAACAACAACTCTTATGACTGACTGAAACCACGTCGTGAGCTGATTAACCAACTTTGGACTTTTAAACTCAACCACTCCAGTCCCATGATACACGGCAAACAGACTGTCATGAACAGCTACTACTACAGAGGCAGGAGACACTTCAGACAGTATTACAAGGAACAACGTCTCCTGACACATTTGCACACACAGACTCCATTAACATGCACTGTTTTGCTTGTTATGTTCGTGGGAACGTTTTCGGAACACAGAGTGCTTCAGTCTCCTTTCACATGTAAATATACTCAGACGTATTTACACTCACACATGTAAATACTCACGTTAACGTGTAACACTCGCACACATACACAGCTATATAGAGGAAAATATGAGTGTTTTATTTTCATGTAATAGATTTATGTCAGAGTACTTTTTTCTAAAGAGGTAAACAGTTGAGAAGCTTTAACGAACTGTGAATGATGATACAGGAGAGAGGCCCGTGTCCGTCCGTCCGTCTGTCCTCTCCGGACCTGGCAGGACAGGCGGCCAGACGCACACAAACGCTGATGGTGTGACGTTGTGTTTATGATGTTGCCGTGGTGATGTTACAGTCATGTTACAGTTATATAAACGTTTTTACTGAACAGCAGCAGTGACAGACAGATGCAAAAAGAGAAAGATGCACAGAAAGAGAGAGGTAGAGTCTCCCTCCATTGCAATCCAAAATAGAGCACTTAAAAAAAAAACACTTAAAGTCTATCCTTAAATTTAACCCCCTTAAAGTCCCCTTGACAATCCTAACTTGTGCAGGCAAGCTGACTCACTCCGAGACTCAGGCTATAGAGAGAGGAAGGAATCTCGTGCTTTTAAAAGCACTTCCCATTTCAATCTTTGAGTTCCTTATCTTAAAGGAAAAATCCACCCTCTAGCACTTCGGACACTATGACACAATACCAGTTGCTGGTGTTGTATTATTTTTTTATAGTTAGTTGTTTTGCCCATTTTGCACCCAGGTTGATCAATAATAAAGGAAGTAATGGATCATAGTTTTTCCACAGTGGGCTGTATTGAAAAGCAAAAAGTGTGTTTTTGTGCATGAAAACCTAGATAATATCCAATTCTGGCTCAAAGGAACTTGGTGAATGCACTGAACAAGACAAGCTGGTATATATATATATATGTATATATATATACATATATATATATATATATTTATAAGTCCCAGAAGGTGGATTTCTCCTGTTGTCAGGTGTTTTCAGGGTTATAAACGCTGCAGCCAGTACAAGATGCATCAAGGTCATGGCACTCATTCAGTATGAAGCTGCCAGCACTGATTAGATCAACACAATTCAATTCTGAATGCTCATCTTCCACAGTTCTTCTTCATTTATTCAGCTTGGCTGCAGTGGTTGCAACCTCCAAATGTCCTGTGTTGGATTTTATATTTATTTTGCTTCTCCTGTTTAATGGATGTCTGTCTTTACCCTCGTACGATCACATTTCACCCTCCAAGCAATCATATTTGACATGAGTGCACTTTGAATGAGCCCCTCTGCTGCAGAGGGAGGTCATATATATGTCTTCCTGGAGTATTTGTGGAATCCCCTCCCTTCGCTCTGGCCGGTGATGCCCTTTTACCCTTACTTCACACACACACACACACATGCACACATGCACATGACCCCATTATTTTCACACGTTGTTCTTTTTTTGTCTCTCGTAGCTGCTGATGAATTTTTCTATGTGCCTAGTTTAACCGTTTTTAGGGTGAGACTATTGAATGTTGTGCTCAGGGTTGTGAGCATATGGGTGGCCTTACTTTCCCAGGCCTTATGATGATGATGATGACGATGATGATGATGACGATGATGATGATGATGGTGATGATGAGTCGCCAGATCTCTCTTAGGTCCCACCCTGTTCTCCCACCATTATCCTCAGCTTCAGTCCATGCTGGGGAGAAATCAGATCAGTCATTTCTCCAGTCTGGGAAATGCTGTTCTTTGTGATTTGTAATTAAAACAACCCATTTGTTCCTGAGCGCTTAACCCACTTAGTTACACTATTGTGTATAGAGTGTGTAGCAGATATATCGGAATCTATATACAGCATATGCTGTATATGCAGTATATATCTGTATATGCATATATATCTGTATATGCAGTATATATCTGTATATACAGTATATATCTGTATATGCAGTATATATCTGTATATGCAGTATATATCTGTATATACAGTATATATGCTGTATATGCAGTATATATCTGTATATACAGCATATATCTGTATATACAGCATATATCTGTATATACAGCATATATCTGTATATACAGTTTATATCTGTATATACAGTATATATCTGTATATGCAGTATATATCTGTATATGCAGTATATATCTGTATATGCAGTATATATCTGTCTGTGTTTATTGTGTTGATGTTCTTGTATGTTTCCTACCACGTTGCCCTCTCTCTGCTGTACTGCAGAGATTGAAGAATGTCTTGTTGATATTCAATAGCTTAATATTTTGTACTCTCTCGAGATGTTTTGGTTTTGTCTGGATTTGTCTTACTAAAGGCTATATCGTAGTTTTAGTCCCACCAAGATGGCTGCCTGACACCTGGAGGGCGACTGAAGACGTTAATGTTGTTCATGTGACGTTTACCCAATAATGACAGAAGGCGTCCAGCTAGCGCAGCAGCATTTCAGTAACACGTTTGTAGGAAATCCAGACACAGTAGCCACTGGCTAAAAATAAGGTTGGTCATTTGCTGCTAGTCAGTTTGTGCTCAAAGTGTTTTAACAGGTACAGAACGACATGATTGATTTGACTGTAGAGAATCATATATGCTAAAGCCCCAGCTGCTGCTCTTATGTTGACTCCTCTTAGGCTGAGATGGCACAGAAGGACGCAGCCTGAAAGTCTGATTTCAGACGTGTCGGCCATATTGGAGCTCTGGTTTGTGACTCCGCTGTGGGAGTGTGATGGAGAGACAAGTTGTACCAGTGTTTGCAGAGTGAACAAGTTCAAGTGCCCCGTTACGAATCTCTGTTTACCCCTGGAGCTGCTCAAGCACTTTTTCTGTGTATGTTTGTGTGTGTGACATCACACTCTTCTCTCTCGTTCTACCACAAACACACACGCACACACACCTGTGTAACCCTTTAAGGTGTGTTTTATTGCCTTCCAATCTCTGTCCATCCCTTATCTCCATCCTAAGCCCGTAGGCCTTCAACCAGGGTCCAACACACACACACACACACACACACACACACACACACATCACTCCATTTTAAGAGTCTGGCTTCATATAAGTTTTTCATGTTTCACTTTTGGTCTTTATTTTCATGTCTTTTCCAAGATTTTATTTTTTTCATCTTATTTTATTTTAATTTTTTTTTTTTTTTTGGTTCCCCTCTCTGAACAATCATCCACGCCTCTCGAGCAATACTGCTGACAGGCACTGGGAGTTAGCTGCTAGAGAGAGAGAGAGAGCGAGAGAGAGAGAGGAACGGTAGAGAGGGCAAAGAGAGAATGGGACAGAGAGAGAGAGAGAGGTGGACTGGAGGCTGGTTCTTCGTCTGCTGTTCCTTCAGTATCGTTATCGTCCTGTTACAGAAAAAAAATATTATTTTGAAAATAAATAGAAAAATCTTCTAAGTTTTGTAAATGATCCTTCACTGTTGAGGGGATAAAAGATATCAGAATATACTTTGTAAACGTTGAATCTTGTAAAAATGCAAAAGAATACATTTTAGAGATAAATCTGAAACCAGATATATTCTGTTGCTCTATAATGTTGTGTAAGGATTTTTTTTCTTTTTTTTTACAGACAGCAACCATGTTTATCAGTGTTTCTTTTAAATTGTTTTAGTAACTCAGTATTTTATAGTTAATCAATAAACAGATGGAACTGTACTGTTTGGTGTTTTCCAAATTTCGGGCATGAAAACCAAACTTTTCCATTTTTCCTCATTTCTGATAACCGATGCATGTGAATCCCGTCTGTTTGTTTATCGCAGTTACACTGTACCTGTCACTGGCTTTGTCCACGTCAGTCACATGTTTGGAGGAACGTCTGATATCAGGAGCTTTGACTCCCAGACAGGAACAGTGGGAAGCAGTTTGCCTGGCTCGGTCTGAAGTGACAACATCTGCCCACTGGCGTCTACAGAGCTTATTCATAAAAACATATACTGCTCTTAATTAAAGTGTAGTGTATTGCAGTGCAGCTTTTGGAGAGGGAGCAGCAGAGACTGGAGCCTGCTCCTAGACATAAACACTCTGGCACATATAAAGGCCAACTGGCATTTTTACCCTTTTTAAATTAAATGGAGGAAATATATTATGTTTATTGGTTTCTGTCAGGCACTGCTTGGTAGATGTTTGTTATATCAGAACAGAGCCAGGCCTGTTGTGTCCCCCTGCTCAAGTCCTAATGTTTCACTAATTGGCTAATTGGAGTGCAGCTTACATATTCACCACACAGACATGAGTGCCATCAGTTATTTCACTGGCAGCAAGGAAACAGATGTGTGCATTGCCTCCAGGGTGAAACAACAGGAAAGGTTCAGAGTAAATATTGAGCAGAGAAACTATTATCATTCTCATGTATGATCTGCTTTCATGTTTTCTTTCATTTCTCTCCCTGTTTCAGTTTAAGTGGCCTGCCCCTTTAATCAACAGTGGACCCTCCATTTTGGCAGCCCAGTAATGAAGCTGCTGGTTGTAATAAAATGGAGGAAAGTTCAGCTTCCTCTGCCGAGATGCAGAGTTGACCACAGGAGACACATTTTCCACTGCTGACCATTCATGGCTCTGCCCTCAAAAAGCTGGCAAGTGAGTGTGTGTCTGTGTGTGTGTGTGTGTGTGTGTGTGTGTGTGTCTGTGTGTCTCCTGAATTCCTGTGCGTCCACGTGTAATTAAATCCTTGCTGACATGGCCTGAGTGTGTGTTTCTGTTCCACAGTGAGAAACAGCAGCCACCTCTCTGTTTCTCCCATAGGACCAACATCAGCACAACATCAGACCCTGCTGGGAGCTCCCTCCGCTGACACACACACACACACACACACACACACACACACAGTGTACATCCTTCCTCAGCAGTGCTTACGCATCCTCTTGTGGGTGTGTCAGCACGCAAACCTGCGATTGGCCAACCTCCTGCACGCAGAGGCATTTAATTGGTTGAGCCTTCAGCGCAGCCTGAACACACCTCTCTTTTCTCCTCTGCTTCTAGAGGCAGCTGTGTGTGCACGTGTGTGTGCATGTGTCTGTGCATGTATGTGTGTGTGTGTGTTTGTGTGTGTGTGTGTGAGAGAGAGAGACACACAGCGGTTTCCCAGGAGACAGGTAGCTGAGTGAGGGGGTGGTAAGAGGCACAGTGGCAGTAACAGTTTGGAAGCCTTGTTATTTCAGTCTGCTTAATGACCCTCACAACTTCAGGTGCATTTTATGAAATTCAAAAGAAGTTCTTTCATTCGTCTTTACTTCCAACTCAAACGCTACCTTCACCTTCTCTCCACAGTCATTCTGTGGTCGGCTGTGTTTTCCTCCTGCTGCTGCTGTAATGGCACAGACGTGAGGGCGATATCTTGCTTTCTGGCCTGTGTCACAGTGGGAGAGGACTGATTAAATAAACCAGGGCCCAGTAAGTAAGTAAACATAAGTCATGACAATGAGACATTCAGCCATGATTCATATTATTATTATTATTATTATCTCCTGTGCTGGTCATGCTGAGGTCTGCTGTCTGCTGTGTTGTGAGGGAGAGGAGGTTTATCCTGTGTCATGACTGCTAACAATAGGACAGATTTGTCTTTGAGGTGTCTCCATCTTCTCATCAACAAGTCAAATATTTGCTTCTTCTTCAGTACCATGTATCTGCAGGACCCTTCAGAACAATCTGAGTCACCAGAGTCTATGACGAACTCTTCCTCCAGAGCAGATCTGGGATCTGTTCAAGTGAAAGTTATGATGTTACGAGAAGAAAAAGCTGCTCAGTTACAGAGGCAGGAATATTTGTTGTTAATTGCCATCCTCTGCAGCTTTGTATGATATATATATACTGTACAGTACATATTGTGCATGCGTGTGCACATGTGTGTGTGTGTGTGTGCGTGGGTGTGTACGTACGTTGTTTTCCCTGGCTTTTGATCTCCTTCTCTCACCCTGCACTGTTTTTTTTATTCTATTGTATCTTGTGATAAATTTGAATGTGAAATGACAACTGAGCCTTACAAATATTAGTTCAGTGTGTGTTCCTGTGTGTGTGTGTGTGTGTGTGTGTGTGAGTGTGTGTTGTGTGTGTGTGTGTGTGTGTGTGTGTGTGTGTGTGTGTGTGTGTGTGTGTGTGTGTGTGTGTGTGTGTGTGTGTGTGAGAGAGAGAGTGATGTACTGCATATCAATTAGCTATCTATTATTCATGCTGACAACGTAATGAATGAAACATCACAGTCTTTGTATTTCAGGCATGTTTACTTGTCTCTCTCTTTCACACACACACACACACACACACACACACACACGTACAGACGCAGCTGCTGTAGACTGGAATGACGGAGTGAATGAAATCCCATTGTAAGCGTGTAGACGAGGAGATGGCCACTGAATACCTGACAGCTGAAGCCAGCAGGAGAAAGGCGGCTCCTCCTAATGAATGAGTGAGGACATCACTTCCACTGACAGTGACAGTGACGGGGGACATGTCTTTGACAGGGACATGTCTTTGAACTGTCTCCTCTCACTGTCCAGCAGAGCTGATGATCATGTTGATACCCTCATCTGGTTTTGCCTTCATTTCTGTGCAGCTGTTGAGTGTTTCACAGTGTTATTTTACCCTGGGTTTTGTCTGTCAGGCTGCACACACACACTGTCCAGTAACCTTAGACCTCTGGTTGTTGGTGTCAGAAGATGCTGCGGGACAGGAAGCTCAGTCAGAGCTGAAGTTCACACTTCTACAGTGTAAGTTTGACTGTAAATTCCATTTTCACAATGATGACACGGTATGTTTTTTGTTGGCATGGAGGATCAAGGCTGCCACCTGTGGGAGAGGGTCTCACCCACCGCCGGTTCAGGAAGTTCTCTGTCATATATCATTTTTATATCCTGTTACATAGTGACAGAGCAGTTTTATCGCCCTCTATCCATCCTACTTATGAGCTGTGTCTGTGCATTGTGTCAGTTATCTGTCTGTCCCTCTGGTCAAACCCCTCTCTGATTCTCCCTCTTTTCTCTCATCTCATCCATCACAGCCCCCCCCCCTCTCTCTCTCTCTCTCTCTCTCATCGTCCCCCCAACACTTTCTGTTTTACCATTTTTCTTCACCCTCTCCTCTCCTCTCTCTTCTGCCTCTTTAACCTTGGTTACACTCTCTGTTCTCTCTCTCCCTCATTATAACCTTCTATTTATTCATCTCAAAAAGACACACAGTTTATGTTGTATACAAACTTGCTTTAAGAAATGCTTTGATTTACATACAGGAATTTCATATACAGAGAAATAACTTTGCACTTTTCTCAGCAGTGTCTCTTCACTGGAGCTGGGATCGTTCTCGGAGCGAGAGAATCCGTTCAGAGAGGCCCAGCGGTTAATGTGACCGACACGTCGTCTCCAAGGTGATGAAAGGATTCTGCTGTAATTACACACCTGATTGTTTCAGTGTCAATTTCAGATGCACAAACATTCCCTATAAATATGTCCCATGTGTTTATATGTCCACACAACTCACTGTTACTTCTGTTTATTCAAATGAACAAGCTGAATAGGTGCTTTTTCTTAGGGCCCACAGTGATACTGAGATATGGTTTAACACTGTTTGTCCAACTACCTGTAAAAACATACACGGATACAAGTGAGAGGCAGATACATGTAGATACAGTTATGAAGGGGAGCAGGGAAACAGTGGGCTAATGAGGCATGTGTTCATTTTAACTTTACCTTTTTCTCCTCTCCTCTCCTCTCCTCTCCTCTCCTCTCCTCTCCTCTCCTCTCCTCCTCTCCTCTCCTCTCCTCTCAGTATGTGGAGCAGAATGACTAATGATCAGTTGTCTGTCACACGCCAGAGACTCTCTTTCCCTGCAGCTATATCCAAAATTAGCACACACACACACACATGCGCGTGCGCACGGCCACACATACACTCAATGTTAATGTGCATGTGCACAAATACAGTCACATGCACCCAGAGAGACAGCTAGAAGACAATGACCTCTGTAAAACTATGAACGCAAGATACAGCAGATTTGGAATTGTTGCATAGTCCCATACAGGCACTTTCCTGCAACTGAGGGGGTCAAAGGTCAAAAAAGAAGAGTTTCCCTTTCTGAGAAGCTCATTCAGGGTTGTCTGACACAGAACGTAATGGCTAACTAATGAGAAAACTTCTGATCTGTAATACAGCGCCTCCTCACCAGTATCAGTTTGGGCCTTGTACTGCACAGCCCTTGCTGCTGTTTACTGCGCAGGAGCGCCCTCTGCAGGAGAGAAGGAGTGCTACAGATTCCTTTCATGAGTGTTGGTTTTGCTTCCTGCTCTGTGATCCCTGCTCTGCTTTTCTAAACACATGGCAAACTATATCAAATCTATCGCTGATTATTTTAAATGTCAGATAAACTCAAATATCAACTTAATTCTTAGTCATAAAACGATCAGTTATTTGTCTTAATGCCTGGATTTGCCCAAAACAAAGGTTTCTTGAGATTTGAGGTTTTGAGGCCTGTTCTGCTTACAGCTGTTTAAACCGGACAATAAAAAAAGAATGCGACTAAATGTGGCTGCTTCCTGTTGTGACCGACACAGTGAAGCTTTGATCTAAACCACAGTGTGTGAATACGGCCTTTTCTCCTCCCCTGTAAATAAGCAACAACTGAAATAGCGCACATCAAGGATGCGGCAGACGAAGATATAAACAGCTGTTTATTTCGCACTGCTGATGAGACAGTGTTGGGCACAAACAGAGGAAATCCGTTATCATAGACACACAACTGGCATACAACAAATACGTTCACATTATTGGAGAATTTAAAGCATAAGATTACATCCATTTGAATGTGTTAGACAGTTGAATGGCTGCAGCTCGTGTAACTGTATACAATCCTCATTCACCTCTGCTCTGAGGCAACAGGACAGAGAGAGCCTTTATTTATATGTGATGATTTTCATCAAAAGATAATTACAGACCCAACTAATATGGAATAATGGCTCCAGCAAAAAGGCCACACTGACTCCAGTTCTTAGTTTGAATGATAGAAGCTCTATTTTTAATCACAAGTATCATCTGGAAAATAGGTTATAGTACAGTAGCTGCTGTCAATGCAACACTGTTGTTTTTACACTGTACTGCGACTTCACAGTGAGCAGTCTAAAATAGTCAGTGTGGATGGTTTCTGCAGAGCTGCTGAGAAAAGAAGCATCGTTATCACCAAAAACCCAGAGAGAGGAAGTCACATGGCAAGATGACAAATGTTAGGCCTCGGGAGTGAGATCAAATAAAATGCAGAATAAAGAATGTTGTTCTGCACATTTATCTTTTAAACAGGTCTGTGTGTTTGTAGCATCAGAGTCAGCACAGCTGCAGAGTCAGTGTCATTCCTCACCAGCAAAAACCCCCAAACTTTCCATCTCCTGCCCGAGAGAAAGAAACATCCCCTAATTCTCACCACCTTTCCTCTCTGCTCCACAGCACTGTCTCTCCCTCCTTCCAGCTAAAGCCAGAAAGATGTTCTGAGGTGATAAATGAATAATCAGCAGTGTGTGTGTGTGTGTGGGGGGTGTACAAGTGGCTACTTGTAGTTTCCAAAAAAACCAAAACAGTTTCATGTTTAGAGTGGGTTCAGTGCATCGCTATGGTTCGTCTTGGAAAATGGGGATTTCCCTTCTCTCAAAATGACCCTGAACTTTCCATCACAGAACAAGAGGGACAGGAGCAAAGGGACTTTTCTCGTCCTTTTTAATGAGACGTCCAAACAGAAATGTCTGAAAACGCCTCGCTGAGAGCAGAGGGGCCCCGGGCAGCCTGGCACCATCAGCACAGCGGGACCTCCATACAGTAATGAGGTTAGCTCCCACATGGCACCGTACCATTCGTC
This sequence comes from Trinectes maculatus, assembly GCA_016785345.1. Lineage (NCBI taxonomy): Eukaryota > Metazoa > Chordata > Actinopteri > Pleuronectiformes > Achiridae > Trinectes > Trinectes maculatus. The sequence continues at coordinate 466,386 of JAFBJQ010001445.1, forward strand.
TAACAGCGATCTAACAGTCGGCTGCGTTCAGGCCGTCACCTACATAATGGCCTTCTACACTGAGGCCTGTTTCCTTCACACTGTATATAAGAACTGAACTGCTCTGATCCTGATCATGTCCAACAGGAAATGTATGTATATACATATACATATACATATACATATACATATACATATACATATACATATACATATACATATACATAATGGAATAAAAGCTCTCCCCTGCCATGAAAGCATTTTATTCTGAAAATGTGCAACGTTACATTCATTGTTTCCTCTGCTCCTAACACTGATCAGAAGCAGGTCGATTTTTTTTGGCACTAACTGTCTATTCCCCATTACCCCGCCCCCCCCCCCCCCCCCCCCCCCCCCCCATCATTACATTGGACGTTAGACACAGATACAGTTCAGGGGAACAAAGAGGGGACACAAACCATTTACAAAAACATATACAGGCATTTTGTTCTGTACAGAACACAATGTGAACGAAACCCTGTTTGCCCACTTCTTCTTTCAGTGTAACAGGGGAAATCAGCTGTCAGGCCAGATGCTCAGAATTTAACACAATCTGTTTCTTTATAGTTATTTCTAATGTGTGATATGATTATAAAGGCAAATGTTTACAACTGAAGGTTTTCTGCTTTCAGATGAGACAAACAAGCATGTGTGTGTTGTGTTGTGTGTGTTGTGTTGTGTGTGTTGTGATATGCTGATGATGTCTATACAAAGTCAGCAAAAATAACAAGAGGTTTAACCGCATCTTGTATGAATTCAAGTTCTTATTCTGTGTCTGTCGATTACATGCTTAAATATATATTTCTATATAAAAGTCCCTCTGTTTTTTCCTTCCTTTAAAAAACGTAAAACATCTCAGATGAGTCATCTTGACCTCAACTACATATGAGTGTGTCAGTATCGAATGTGTGTTTGGATCTTAACAAGCGAAATACACACAGGCAGCCAGATATTCAATTATACACAACGTTATGACTGAGCCAGAGGATTTTGATGACATCATCCAAATCAAATCGATACCAGAGGAACTTAAAAAATAGCACTCACAGGAATTTTCACAGGAAGGAAACAGCTGAAACAGCTGCTCCAGGGAAATGACATCATATCTTTTCTCTGACCAGCAACAGTCTGGAGGAATCATGAAATGTAACCCACATGGCCCGAGACGCCACTCCGCTTCAGACTCGTCCAATGAGACCCTCGAAACGGGCCGGAGGCCGTCAGCGTGCATCACAGGGGGGAACATGTGAAGGTCACCTGACCACCAGGCTGGAAAATAAGCTGAGTCCAGAAATCTGCTACAATTAAGCGTAACATCGTTTTACCCCAATGCTACGTTTCACCTTTTGCCTCCTTCCAAATTCATTTAGCCAATGAGCCGAATCCGAGCGTGATTTAGACGAAGGAGGATCCATCTGTCCGTCAGCTGCTCCTCCCTCCAGGATCTGTGTGAATGTGTTTAAGTGGCTGCAGGTGTGTGTACTTGTGTGTGTGCGTTTCTATCCATGGGTTTGTGGTTTGACCGTGTGAGGACTGTCAGTATCCTGTACCGTTGGCAGGTGTGTGTATGATGGGTGTGGGGAAGCGTGCTCCTGGTCCCGGGGCGGTGAAGCTGTACGCTGCATAGGCCACAGCAGAGCCGACCATCAAGCCGGTCATATAGGACACCGTCATGGTGTTTCCTGTGGAGAGAGAGAGAGAGAGAGAGAGAGCATCAGCTGCTGCAGAGTGAGTACTGTTTCTTTTTTTAGTGGTAAAGACAGCGATTCATCCTGTGATGTGTGACCAGCGTCTCAGCAGATCTCAGCACTTTGTGGCCTTCTACACTGACGCCTGTTTCCTTCACACTGTATATAAGAACTGAACTGCTCTGATCCTGATCATGTCCAACAGGAAATGGGGGGGGGGGGGTATATACATATACATATACATATACATAATGGAATAAAAGCTCTCCCCTGCCATGAAAGCATTTTATTCTGAAAATGTGCAACGTTACATTCATTGTTTCCTCTGCTCCTAACACTGATCAGAAGCAGGTAGATTTTTTTTGGCACTAACTGTCTATTCCCCATAACCCCCCCCCCACCCCCATCATTTACATTGGACGTTAGACACAGATACAGTTCAGGGGAACAAAGAGGGGACACAAACCATTTACAAAAACAGGCCTTTTGTTCTGTACAGAACACAATGTGAACGAAACCCTGTTTACCCACTTCTTCTTTCAGTGTAACAGGGGAAATCAGCTGTCAGGCCAGATGCTCAGAATTTAACACAATCTGTTTCTTTATAGTTATTTCTCATGTGTGATATGATTATAAAGGCAAATGTTTACAACTGAAGGTTTTCTGCTTTCAGATGAGACAAACAAGCGTGTGTGTGTTGTGTTGTGTGTGTGTGTTGTGTTGTGTGTGTTGTGATATGCTGATGATGTCTATACAAAGTCAGCAAAAATAACAAGAGGTTTAACCGCATCTTGTATGAAGTGTATGTTTTATACTTTAAAATTCAAGTTCTTATTTTGTGTCTGTCGATTACATGCTTAAATATATATTTCTATATAAAAGTCCCTCTGTTTTTTCCTTCCTTTAAAAAATGTAAAACATCTCAGATGAGTCATCTTGACCTCAACTACATATGAGTGTGTCAGTATCGAATGTGTGTTTGGATCTTAACAAGCAAAATACACACAGGCAGCCAGATATTCAATTATACACAACGTTATGACTGAGTCGGAGGATTTTGATGACATCATCCAAATCAAATCGATACCAGAGGAACTTAAAAAAATAGCACTCACAGGAATTTTCACAGGAAGGAAACAGCTGAAACAGCTGCTCCAGGGAAATGACATCATATCTTTTCTCTGACCAGCAACAGTCTGGAGGAATCATGAAATGTAACCCACATGGCCCGAGACGCCACTCCGCTTCACACTCGTCCAATGAGACCCTGGAAACGGGCCGGAGGGCGTCAGCGTGCATCACAGGGGGGAACATGTGAAGGTCACCTGACCACCAGGCTGGAAAATAAGCTGAGTCCAGAAATCTGCTACAATTAAGCGTAACATAGTTTTACCCCAATGCTACGTTTCACCTTTTGCCTCCTTCCAAATTCATTTAGCCAATGAGCCGAATCCGAGCGTGATTTGGAGGAAGGAGGATCCATCTGTCCGTCAGCTGCTCCTCCCTCCAGGATCTGTGTGAATGTGTTTAAGTGGCTGCAGGTGTGCGTACTTGTGTGTGCGTTTCTATCCATGGGTTTGTGGTTTGACCGTGTGAGGACTGTCAGTATCCTGTACCGTTGGCAGGTGTGTGTATGACGGGTGTGGGGAAGCGTGCTCCTGGTCCCGGGGCGGTGAAGCTGTACGCTGCATAGGCCACAGCAGAGCCGACCATCAAGCCGGTCATATAGGACACCGTCATGGTGTTTCCTGTGGAGAGAGAGAGAGAGAGAGAGAGAGCATCAGCTGCTGCAGAGTGAGTACTGTTTCTTTTTTTAGTGGTAAAGACAGCGATTCATCCTGTGATGTGTGACCAGCGTCTCAGCAGATCTCAACCAGTGATTACTTTTCACCAGTTTATCATTTGATTCAAAGGAATATAATGAAATGAAAGGTTTCACGTTTTCTTAAGAAAAAAAAAATGAAATAGAAAGAAAATCATCACTGCTTCGAGACGTCAGAGCTGATCTCTGCATGGTCAGGTGTCAGTGAGGGAAGCGCTCACCTGCCAGCTCCCTCTGTTCAGGCGGCACTTTGCCAGCAGCCTGGATCATCGGCACCGACCCAAAGTAGCCATTAGTGACTCCCATCAGGAGGGAGAAGAGACAAGGCCAGGCAGGGTGGGACAGGGTGGGTGCGCCGGCTGGGTACACGCACATGACGAAGAGGGGGATGAAGACCACCCTGAGGCAGGAGAAGAAGAGCAGGCGGCCTCCAGACCACTCGAATGGCAGCGCTGCCAAGATCTGAGGAACAGTGGACATTTCAGTGATGCTGGAGGCATTGATCAGCTGTTCATATGTTAATATGTACAGAGAGTACAACATCTCATCCTGATCTTTTCTTACCCACCATTCCCCCTCTGCTCTCTTCATCATCATCATCATCACCGTTTTTCTCTCAGTCATTTTCCTTATTAGTATCTGATAAATTTCTCCTCTGTGTTTATTCTTTATTCTTAACTCTATGATACTTTAGTAAAATCCTGTGTTTGCTGTGATACAAAAATCCCACTATTTAACTCAACAACTAAAAGGAAGAGTTAAGACTGAACTGAAAATGACTTTTCTGGCCACATGGGGGCAGCAGACACATTCCGTAAACACAACACTTGTTGGCTACAGTATGATTCCTTTTTTTTTTAGCAATCAACATGCAAGATTTCTTTGTATTTCTGATCAGCAGTATAATTTAAAATAGTGTTCCTTATTTAAAATAGTGTTCCTTAAAACATTATATAAGACATACCTTTATAAAAATTATTATTTTCTACATTCATTGGTAGCATTCAGGTCAGTTAAATTAAATTGTTAGGAATGGAAATGGTCTAGACAT
>JAFBJQ010001445.1:479615-496725 GCA_016785345.1 Trinectes maculatus
GGGGGGGGGGGGGGGGGGGGGGGGGGGGGGGGGGGGGGGGGGGGGGGGGGGGTGCAATCAGTCTTTTCATCCACGCCATATATTGGAGGTGGAGGATAAAAGCATCCAAACGCATCCTTAACTTTTTTTTTTTGCACACGTTTTAAATGAGCCAGAGTGATTTTCTTGTCAACGGATCCTATAGGAAGTGACACCTGAAATCATTTCCCCCACTTGTTCTCTTTCATTTCTCTTCATTAGAGTAATGAAAGATACATATCATGCTCTTCATTAGTATGGTATGTATGGTATGTGAAGTGCATAGACACTATGTCACTAGTACATAGACAGAATGTTGGCAGCAGAACCACTCCACTGTGTGACTGACATTTTATCAGTTTAATTCAGTAGCCTATGCTAATGCTTTATTATTGGCAGGGCTCTTTGTCATGTTGCACACGCCCACTGTTGCCATAGAGGAGCAGAGCCAGGATGGAATTAGCTAAATGGTGTAGTTGTCCTGTCACAATGCAGCACAGCAGATCCAGGATCTGCTGTGCTGCATTGCAGGTTGCGGGTTTGAATTTAACTTGATGTTCTGATTCCACCAAAACAAAATTCAGTTCACTTAACCTTTGAATATGATACAGAGCTCCTGGTCCAAACGAAGCAGTGCATGGTGCAAAGGCTTTGTTACAGATTATGTGCACAGAGCATTTGCTTTGATATTGTAGATTTCCTTTTCCAATAAATATCCTCAGACATTATACAAGCAAAATGAATGAGTGATAGATCACTATTAATAGGAATATGTTTTCTGCTATTTTTTTTATAGCAAACTTACATCCTGTTGTTGTTGTTTTGAATGATGACAGTATTTACCTCTGTATTTTTGTCAGTGCCCTACAATACACTCTATACTTTACCTGGTGTGACTCTTTACTCTGAGTGTGAGTGAAGCCGACTGACACCACTCTTATATCTGTATGATAAATATAAACCTGCTGCCAGTAGCCTGTTACCCACTGTTTAATTAGGCCAAACCAAATTATTATACATGTATTGTTTTTAAAAAATATATTAATTATAAATAGAATTCATATTGTTTTAATTTGTGGTGAAGCGTGAACTTGTTGACAATGTGAAGAAGTCATAGACCAACTTTCATTCCAAACCAGGTGCTGAAAAGAGGAGTAGAATAGAGGAGTATTAACAGTAACAGTAACAGAGAGTAGCAGTGGTGCAGCAGGAGTGTTGATGATATACAAACATAATCTCCATGAAATCCTGTGGATCATGAGGGCGCTGTTTTCTCATTATCTGCCCGCTCATCTCTTCAGCTGCTGGTTCATATGCCTGTCTGCCTCTCACTCCGCCTGTCTCTTTGAGTTATAACTGAGATGCCATATGTCTGTTTTTCTGTCTGTCTCTCAACCTGCCCGTCTACCTGCCTGTCAGTTTCTCTCTCTCTGTGTGCTGCGTGTGGAAAGACTAGCCGCTGTGCTATAAACTATTATGATAGTAATGGTTTGTCATGTGGAATGAGTTTCTGTCAATTAGCCTATGTGTGTGTTGCTGTCTGCAACACACAGACCACAGGCGTAACATGGTCTGAAAGGTCAGACCATGTTACGCCTCCTTCTCTCAAACAGGATTATTATCTGTCCAGTCGAGACCCTGCAGGTCTGCACTGACTGAAGAGTCTGTATGTCTGTGACACTGCCTCTCTCACTCTGTGTGTGTGTGTGTGTGTGTGTGTGTGTGAGTCTGCCCCTGCATCCACTCATCCATCCCGCCTTCCAGCCTGTAAAGATGCTGAACCTCAACAGGGTCTATATTTAGCTGCTGGTTCAATCAATGACGGCACAACCACAGCACCATGACTCTGCATGCTGATAGTACTCCTGCCTCTATCCACTCACCTCAGGAGTGGGCGATGAAGACAGATGGAGGGAGCAGTGTAAAGACAAACCTAGGAAATGAGCAAATTAAAGAAAAGACAAGACACCAAAAAGGGAGAAACAGATGGAGCTTTAAACCTGTTACACAATGAGAGGAAGAGGAGAGAGAGGAGGAAGAAGAGGAGGTAATGATGTACGAGGAAGGTGAGGAAGAGGAGGAGGGATAAAAGGAAGAGGTAAGACAGGTGTAGAATGCAGAGGCAGGAGTATCGAGCGATGGAGGCAGATGGGGAGAGGAGGGGTGGAATAGAAAAAGGAGGTGTGGAGTTCACAAAGGCAAGATGAAGATGCAGGGATGGAAGGGTGGATGAAGACAGAGGGAAAAGTGAGAGAAGGAAGAATGGCTGCAGTGTCTGAATGGAGTGAAGCAGAGAGAAATTGGTTCCTTAGAGGTGAACGACTGAGGGCGAGAGAGGGAGCGGGAGAGAGAGAGGAAGAGGTACCAAGGGAGAAAAAAGCAAAAAGAGGAGTGGAGGCTGTAGCAGACTGCAGGGTCTGGATTGGTATGCAGAGTCACAGAGTGGATTTATAGGCGAGTTAATGTGGGCATATAGAGGAGGCAGGAACAGGTACATCGCATTTATTGACTCTGCTGAGATAAACACAGTGAGAGAGAGACACACTCTGTCTCACTGATGAGAGATCAGGACTGATTCACTGCTCACATTCTGTGACTCGCATTCTGTGACTCGCATTCTGTGACTCGCATGAAACTGTGACTAAAGGATTTCATTTTTTTACATACTTTTTATGGTACTTAACATCTATGCAGGCTCCAGATTAGTTTGGTGTTTCATTAAATAGGACTATTCATGAATTAGATTGGGTGGGAGGGTTAAATATCCCATCTGACCTGGCAACGCCCTGGGATCCCCAGGATCCACTGGAGAGATGGATGTTATCTATTTAGCCTGCTGTGAGCAGCCTTTATTCTATCGCTGTTAATAAGTGATTTCATTTTACTGTAAATGCTGAAAATAGTAGCCGTACAGCCATTTGCCATTGGCTTGATGAAATGTCTTATTAACATGGTCCTGGTTGGCAGCTGAACTGAACTGACAGGAACAAAGTAATGTTGTTAAAGGGCAACTTCAGAAACGTGCATGAACGTTGCATTAATGTAACGACAGACAGGAGATAAACAGATATAACAAATTTAACACGATACACCAGCTGTGCTTACCTCATTAAAGTATTATTTCCTAACATTGTTTGATCAAATGCACAGATGACAGTGAGCCGTCATTACTTCCTGCTCAGCGCGTGTCTCACTGGGAAGCAACACATACCAGACACACAGGTACACACAGGTATATTGTCTCACTCTTTCTCGCACAGGTAAAATTTGCATTTGTACAATGCAACAGCATACAGTTGCCTTTAAGCTCTGTATGCGACACAGACACAAGCACAGACACACACTCACCGCTCTCGCACATTTTCTCCATCTTTTTCTCTCATGGGACGCACAAGCAGAAAAATGCAAACGCACTCAGTGCGAACTGGAAACTGGAAAGTGCCTGGAGCACTTGGAAAGCACTTGCTTTAAATCCACACTATTGTTGTGTTTGGCTGTGATCTGTGCTGGAGAGGAATAACACGAAAACACATCATGGTACATCATGTCTGTTCTCCTGTCTATGTGACACAAACAGAGACACACATATGCACATATAAACCAACAGCATACATGCAAGACACGCATTGATAAAAGGGACCACATCTATTGACGAGATACATACATGCATACATACATAAATACATACATACATACATACATACATACATACATACATACATACATACATACATACATACATACATACATACATACATACATAGGGATAATTCTATTCATAGTTCTGCTGTTCTGTTTTGCTGTTTCCATTTCAAATACCATGCTATGGTCTCTGGGGAGGTCAACACTGTACCTGTGTACACACACACACACACACACACACACACACGCACACACACACACACACACAACCTCAATAAATCTCTGCCCTGAAACTCAGCTATATGTCAGAGCCACAGCTCAGAGATGCCCAGAGCTTTGGCTCAGGCAGCTATACTCTCATTATCACTGCCTCCATCTTACTGCTGTTTATTAAAGGTTGCTACGTAACAACCAGCCACTTTACCCGTTCAATTACACCGCTCTATGTGTGTGTGTGTGCGCGTGTGTGTGTGCGTGCACCTATTTCACATAGGATGAATGGTTTGCCAGGTTTGAGTGAGGATTTAAATGGATGTCATCAAAAGTAAACGAAGAAACCAACATACTGACACACATTCAGCCTGCTGCAGTTCCACACTGTTTCCTGCACTGATCCTACCATTAGACTTTAAGTAAAGTGTGTGCAGTGTGTTTGTGTTGTTTTATATTCTGCTGAAGCGTAGCAGCCATTATATTTAAGTATGTGAGTTAATGTGAATGGGAACGTTTGATTTAGTGGATAAAGCCATTATCGCTGTGATAAATAAAATGGTCCCTGTAGAGCAGATCTACAAATGTACTCTCTCTCTCTCTCTCTCTCCCCCCCCCCCCCCCCCCCCCCCACCTCTCTCTCTGTCTCTACCTTTTTTCCTATATCCCATATACACACATACACTCCCATAATGTTATTTATGAAGGTGCTTTCCATGGTCACCTACACCAACCTTGACTGTGACTATGAAAACTTCACTTTCACTCTCCCCTTGACCCAAATCTACATTTAACAGAACCCATATAACCGTATACTGAGCACTGAGTTAACGCCCCAGTGGCCTAATGGATAAGGCACTGGCCTCCTAAGCCAGGGATTGTGGGTTCGAGTCCCATCTGGGGTGGATGAATTTTGGGTATGTGGAGGCTGAGAGGCAAACTTATGGCAGAGATGTTGCTGGTTCAAATCCCTGGACTGAGTAAAGGCAGAAACCAAATGTTGTAATGTAGTGTACCATGTACATCGTGGTGAAATAAAGATTTCTTCTTCTTCTAGTTTAAAATGATGCCTCGTGTGTGAGGACCTGGTAAAATATCTAAAATGTCCTCACACACAGGCTTCCTCTGGGACACATATCAGGCCATTGAGCTCCTTTTAGCAGCTCCCCTGATGATCTCCATATCTATAATGATGTGACTGGAGTAATAGGAAAGTTGATAAACCCTGCCTCCCTGTCCTACTGATTGGCTGTCTGATATTTCCCTGTCCGTCCACCCCCTCTCTGCCGGGACGGAGACGAGGAAGAAGAAAGATGAGGTCACTAAGAGGAGGTGGGGGAGAAGGAAGCAGCAGCACCATGAGAAGACAGGCAGTGGACGTAGGAGTAGACACATAGAGAAGCAGAGAGTGGAAATCAGTGTAGGATGAAGTGTGTGATCGTCATTAATGGGGATAAACACTGCACCACACATTAAAAATGTAATAAAAGGAGATGTGGTGCATAAAAGATGGCTAAAGCAGGAGTGAGTGGGAGATTTGCTGCTTAAAGGTCATGTGTATTATAGAGTCGTGTGCAGAGACGTGGACTCAGTTCCCTCCTCTGTCCTTTGTCCTTCATCTACCTCCACCACTCTCTTTCCTCTACCACTTTCCCTTTTTCTGCTTACAGCCTTTCTCTTTTTTACCCCCCATCTTTCTATTCTTCGCCCAATCGAACTCCTCCCATCTCTTGATCGTTCCCCATCTATCTCTCTCCATCAGCCTCAAAGAGCTGGGGGGCACCTGCCTCTTGAAGTGGAATGAAATCATCCATCTCCTCATGCTTGTGTGTGTAGCTATAGTTGGTACTGACTCGTCACAAGTGCACTGAGGCCACAGGCAACACAACGACAAACGCAACCAATAAACAAGCAGGTGAGCCGGGACACAAGGTTATTTCTGTTCATGAGTTCACTTTATAAATGAGATTGCGTGTTGCCAACAGTGTTTTTGGTAACCTTTACAGCATCAAATGAAATCAGAGTATCTGGCCAGCCTCAGGGCGACTTCTGACCTGCACTGTGTAAATCAGACACAGGCAGGATGTTAGTTCAACTCAGTGTGACTTTAATGAGAGGAGAGGAGAGGAGAGGAGAGGAGAGGAGAGGAGAGGAGAGGAGAGGAGAGGAGAGGAGAGGAGAGGAGAGGAGAGGAGAGGAGAGGAGAGGAGAGGAGAGGAGAGGAGAGGAGAGGAGAGGAGAGGAGAGGAGAGGAGAGGAGATCTGCTGTCCGTTAATCTTTGGCCAAACTAAACCTGCCTCTGGGTCTAGTTTGTTCATACATTTACATATATAGGATAATCCAAAGCAAAAACTGCTCTACTTTTGTTGATGAGGCTGATTGGGCTGTGTGATCTCAGCTGAATCATCCTCACACACACACACACACACACACACACACACGTATTTATGAAACCACATCTGGGAATGAGAGAAAAAGATAGAGGGGTAAAGAAGTGCAGTGGGTTCTGGACATCTATATGAGTCTTCAGTTTAATGAACTTCATTAAAGTGAAGCAGGGGAATCAGTCTAATAGAGGAGGGAGAGAGAGAGAGAGAGAGAGAGAGGAGCTGAGATAGAGAGCGGTGTATTGATCGGTTGGGGTTGCAGAAAAGGTGCCTGATCTACTACAGCACAAACATAAACACAGTCTAAAGGGCCTTATCTTCAGATATATTATGGCTGCTACTAACATTGGCTGCTCATGAGTCAGCAACTTCTGTCAAAAAAAAAGTGTGGTAAATTAGTCAGTTAAATCAAAATGCATATACCTTTGCACATTGTTGTACAAAAAACGGGAATAATTGTCTACCCAGCACTATATTTTATACGTCAGAGGTTTATTACTTACTTTGTGCTGCTGTGACTTTTGTTTTTTGTTTCTTTAGATACTGATCAAATATTAAAGCTTGAATGCAAAAAAGATATAGTATCAATTCTCTGAAACCATGTGCATATATTTTAAATTATATATATATATGTAAATACAATACTGTTACTGTATACAATTACTGTCTGAAAGGTTTGCACTCAAATACATACTCTTCACAAATACTTTCACATTATTCTGTTTTTAATACACAAATACTGGTACATTATTTAAAAAACCTTAATCGCTGGTGTTTTTTATATCTATTTTTAAAATCATTTTTAAAAAACGTACCCAGTCTATAGCGTTTCACCTGCTGCCCTCTGCTGGACACAGTAAGAAAAAACACTCTATCCCATAATGCAATTCTTCATTTAATTCCCGTCAGTCACAGGAGTTGTTAAGGAACTCAGGAAAATGGGCATGAGGGAAGTGTCAATGGGAGCTATTTTGAAGATGGGATCAACTGGGAAGGGAAAAAATTGTCTCCTGAAATTTCTGAAAAATACTATAGCTGCACTATATCCTATAGTGCAGCTATAGTATAGCAGTGAAATGATGCTGAAGGTGGCAGCAATGCAACATATTGGATGCCAGCTGCCTTAAAACTTCACAGAAGAAGAAGAAGAAGAAGATTTCCCGTCAGTCTCTGCGGCGATCTCCTCGAACGAATCAAGATGGCGGACAGACCAGGTACACCACTGTGTCCTCTGTTGAAATAACATATCTTTTCTTTGCTCGATGTATGTACATGTCGGTGTTTCCAGAAGCTGTGAGAGTTGTGTGTCAGTCTGACTGACGGTTTGTGAGTCAGATGAAGGTCTCTGTAGGACTGAAGGCCGCGTTCATTTCCCTCAGCCTCGTCAAGGTCTTAGCGTGTCATTGGCTAATCATCGGTTTAAATGAACCTGCGAGCTGCTCCTGGTCATTAAAGTTCCCTGTATAGTGACACTTTGGATTTGACTCACACTTTGACTGAAGTCGTTACAGATACTTTGTAATTTTATATTTAATTTGTTTAAGTAAGCTAGCGTAACTGCAAACCCAGTGTCTTTCCTCCTACTTTCTCTGGTTAATTTTAATCCTAATTTGCAAATATAACAAACGAATTAAAAAATGAGCAAAAGAAGGTGTACTTTGCTTTATTATGTTTGTATAATGGTGGGTTAAATATACTTTATTCTTCAGTGCTGTAATACACATATAGCTGCTAAATGCAGCAGGTGCTTTCTGTCCTTTTACCTGTTTATTAGTACACAGAAAACTTTCACTTTATTTAATTTCATAAGATATAATCGTTCTTGCTAAGTCCCTGTATATCACAGCTAATAGTTAGCGTCAGCTGGGTTAACTAAAATGAAAAATAGCATAGTGTTTGAGTCATAAATAAAGCTGCAGTTCAACTATTAATACTGTTAAATGTAATACTTTTGAGTTTGTGTATGTAAGCGTGCCATCACCCCAGGATCTGCTGACTGTTGAAAATGAATGAGCCTGAGGATCAGAGCATTGTGTTAATTGTTTAACGGTATAAACACTATAATTGAAATGTTTACACTTCTTGTTACCATTAGTTCCCATTGCTGAGAAGCGGCTGATGGATGTGAAGCTGGGTGAGTTGGGAAAGTGGTTTGGAGGCAGAGACTTCACTCCCAATGGCATCATCTCGGCTGTCCGCAGGGGTGAGTACAACAGTTCTGACTCAAACTTTATTTATTTTTATTTTTTCTCAGTGTGATTGTAGTCCATTGTGTTGTCAGAAGCAGTTTGCAAATTTCTTCTTTTAACATTTTAAGTCAAGAAACTTATGTCAAAATCTTTGTTTGAAAAGTCCTCTTTACAGATTTGAGCTACCATAACAAAATATTATTCAATACTATATATTTAGGAAACATGTTGGACTTTTATTGACATCAGTATTCACAATATAATGGCACTTTGTATCAGTAGTAGTGGAGTCATGGCCAGTGCTTTATTATATTTATATTTTTCACCTTGGTCAATCAGTTTTTAAACCTTGTGACAGTTCACCTATGGTTAAAGCTTTTTTTTTTTTGGTTTTGGGTTCTCTTTCAGGCCACGATAGATACTACAACAAGTACATTAATGTTAGGAAGCCAGGTATTGGTGGAATAGCCATGCTACTGACTGGCTATGTGGCCATCAGCTACCTGTGGGAATACGACCACATCAGTAAGTAGCACACAACAATCATTGTCTAATAATGAGGCTTTCAGTACCATTGTTTGACAAAGCCTGTTCTCCAGTACAGTGAAACCTCGACTTACGAACGTCTATACTTGCGAACTTTTCGAGATACGAACCGGTTGTTATGGTTTTCTCTGTGTGTACTTTGTTACTGATTTTACAGTGTTTTAATCGGAGTAATAGGGCAAAAGGGGTGACTTTAGGGATAGGTCGGCACGCATTATTTGCTTTTACATTAATTCTTATGGGAAAAATCGCTTCGACTTATGAACGTTTCAACCTACAAACCCGATCACGGAACAAATTAAGTTTGTAAGTCGAGGTACCACGGTATTTGTTTTTTGGTCTGCTTCTGAGCTGTAATTTGGGGGAGTGGTGGTATAGGTGGCTAGAGCGGTGACACCAAAAAGGCTGGGGTTCAAACCCTGCTCAGCACCACTGTGGGCCCTTGAGTAAGGCCCAGTGAGATGCACCCATATTAATGTCCCTCTTTTCCATGTCTCTTTCCTTTCTGCCAGAACATGATCGCTGGAGGAAGTACCACTGAGCTTCAGCAGCTACACAACCATTAGGGTCTGTTGGCTCAATTTACCTCTCCTGTTCTTTCTACTCAGTTCTGACCAATAAACAATATAAAGACCTGATGTAAATCATCTTTTGGTGACATCTATAGTGCGTAAGAGGTCAACAAGATCATCTAAATAACAATGAATTAAATAAACAGCAGGTAAATCTGTTACAAGACCATTTATTTTACACACTGAGCAGAGTTTACTGCAACACAGAAACACTAATCTGTACCCAGACCCAACAGTCTCCATGTAGAACAGCAAATAATTAACTAGCAAGTATAGATTTAAATGTTTGCAAAGAACTATAAACAAAATAGCTGTAATTGTAAAGTAAAATATGACAGTGGTGACAAACAGATTTCAGTGATGCAGGATGGATTTGGACTTTGGCCATGGCAGAAAAAACAAACATTACTGCAGGTATTTCACATTACTTCTTTTCTTTTTTATTGGATAACGTGAAGAGCCAGTCTGCAATCATGAATACAGTTAGGTTACCTGAATATCAGCATCATGTTACAGCACTGCACCTCTGTGGAGACACTTGCTGCAGATTGAAAATTTCCTATTTCTTCAGAGTTGAACTAAGTCAGTCCAGCACAGCCACACAGCTGTGACCTCAGTGTCTTAATGTAGCCACAGTCTGTTAGAGGCAAAAAGGTCTCATAGTTCAACTTAAGCCTGTGGGGCAGAGAAGCTTCCTTTCACGTCTCTGCTCACATCTGGGCAGCAAGCTGCAGCACTGCAGTATTGAGACCTGAAGGCTGGAGGTCACTGTCCGCTAAGGAAGGCAAGGTGGCCTTTAGTGCATTTGTTGGCATAGTGACCCTTCTCTCCACACTACAGATGAGGAAGACAAAATGATGCATTTATTAATGGAACCCGATCAAAAGAAAGTTGCTAACAGCAGAGAAACATGGAGTGAGTAAGTGTAAATTCAATGGGTGCTGCAATGTGTGTTGGTCAATTACAAAAAAATTGAGCGAATCTTTATGTTTTAACAACTTGGTTCTAAAAGGGGCCCTATAAAAATACTCCATGTTTATGTCAGAGCTATGAACTACATTGAATTTCTTAGTATGAGATCAAATAAATCTATTAACCCAAATGTGAATCTACTGCTTAAAATAGCTGTTAGCTTTGGTATTGACAATGACACACTGGTGTCCAAGCTACATTAGGAGACAAATATTCAGATGACTCACCTTGTAGCAGGTGACCTGGTCCAGTGGACGAGGCCCTCTGTTGGTAGGCAGGTTATTTTGCTGAACCACACCCACTGCTGTGTTGTGCTGCGGCCGCAGGCCTGGACTGGAGTGGGTGAGCTGGATAAGGGAAAGCGACGAGCGACCCATGACAGGGACAGGCTGCAGCAGGACAGGTAAAGAAAAGATGTAACACAAACTAACATACTATGGGTTCCTCGATTTTTAACCAAACATTTTGCAAACCTGAATTAAAGAAAAGTCTACACACTAGTGTATGTATACAACCAGTTGGTTGTATTAGGTGTTTGTTCGTGTAGTCTCTCACCTTTGTTTGGTTTTGAGTTTGCAGTGGTAGAGGGGGCTGTTCAGAAGCTCCCATAGGCAATTCAAAGCGAGGGCTGCAGAAAAACATCTCACCGTTAACTGTCAGGTGAACTCTTTCTGTATTATGAATATTTTTCAAGATGACAGAATTTGCCACATACTGGCTGAGACGTATTAGATTTTTTTAAAAAAAGGATTACATACTGCATAAATTTACAGGATTTTCCTTCTGGACAGAAGCCCACCAAATAATTCACACAGATCACCCTTCTGGTGTGTCTGTGTCTGCAATCGGGACCTGAGACAGGAAGGTGGACAAAAATGTCAGAAACATATCACAACAAAAAAGGATGAAAGAAAGTATGGAAGCTGCTTTACTGCTAATGATGACATCAGCAGATGTATATGTAGACAGTGTGCGGGCAGTGTTCTGAGACCCACCGTGTTTGCAGAATCCTCTGTCATACCAGGGACAGTCTTTGATCTTGGACTCCGGGTCAATGTGCAGGAATGGACATTCCTTATTGCTACACTCACCTGGGCCAAAACAATAACAACAAAGAAAAGAGGAAGAAATGCAATTTAGGTATTTTCACATCTTGGATGCGCATCAGTCACAGGGCAAACAGCCACTTTGTTCAATGAAAAGTCCACTAACCAAACTTGGAGTAGAAGTAGCATTCCGGCATCTTGGTCATGTCGTATTCATGGAGAAACTCGCACTGGTCCCCTTTTTTACAAAGTCCTCGCAGCCAGTGCTTACACACAACTGTCTTCTCTCCACTGATGTGACGGAAGGGACACATCCCTCCTGAAAGCGAATACAAAACAATCAACAGTCAGGGCCTTTCTAATCTAATTTCTGATTCAAACCAACTAAGCAGGCATCATAATTAAAAAGTTACTCAGATCAACATTTCAACTCATGCTCCAATCCCCAAATCTGCCAAACAACATTCAGCACCCCAATAGACCCATTCATTATCACATTAAATGCAGGATATATAAGTCCATTTCCTGCACATAACCAAGATTCAGTGTTTACAATGATTTTCATATTCCACAAATGTCCTCCATCGTGTGTCGGGCTTTTACCTTTCACACAAGCTGCTCTCATGAAGAACTCACACACAGCAGAGCCGGATTCTGCAGAAACACGCATCATTGTTATTTAAACCAATACTTATTAAAGCTGACACGAAAACAGTGTATCAACAGCGGCTAGACAACAGCTAGCAACCGGAAACTTACTGTCCATGCCCGGGAACGGCAGCGGCTGCGCTCCCAGCTGCTGCTCTACAGCGATCTCCAGGTCGAACTTGATGTGGTCCACGTTGGCCAGTAGCTCCTGCATATCTGCATGTGTCGGTCCACTACGCTACGGTCAAAGAAATGCCCGTCTCTGGTAGCTAACTTGCAGTTGGGCTACTTAGCTAGACACCTCTTCATCAGCCAGCTAACGCGGCTAACGAAGCTAACCGGGCTAACCGCTACCCTGAAAACAATCGAGGAGCTCACCGACGAAAAGCCACAGCAGTTGTTCTTTTCTTGCCGCTTCAAGGTTTTTTCAGCAAACACACTGGACACTGGCCGGTGTTTCACTTTTTGATTGTCACGAGTCGGTTCCCTGTTCTCAACAGCGCGCAGCCT
Organism: Trinectes maculatus; assembly: GCA_016785345.1. Classification (NCBI taxonomy): domain Eukaryota; kingdom Metazoa; phylum Chordata; class Actinopteri; order Pleuronectiformes; family Achiridae; genus Trinectes; species Trinectes maculatus. Next base: position 492,357 of record JAFBJQ010001445.1, read on the forward strand.
GACCTCTGACCTGACGGATTAAGACTCGATCAGTCGATTGCTGAGGTGATGGGGTGAATTACAGCGCTGCTCGACTTTGAGGTATTTGAATTGGTTTTAATATATTTTCCAGTCACAGGTACACGTTAATAAATTAGAATGTGGTAAACGTTCATTTATTTTAGTAGTTTATTCACAAAGTTAAACTCTCATATACCATCTTATGCACACAGTGAAATACTTAAGCCTGATCAGAGTGTAATTTCTGATCAGTGTGACAATTTTGAACCTTGTCACACTGATCTAATTTGCTGAGGTGCAGAATTTCTGGTTTTCATGAGCTGTAAGATATAATTGTCCAAATTATAAGAGCTACAGGCTTGAAATATTTCACTTTGTGTGTAATTAATCTATGATATACAAGAGTGTCTCTTTTTGAACTGAATTGCTGAAGTACATGAACTCTACCAAATTATTCTAATTTATTGAGATGCACATGTGCTTGCTTTGGTGAAACTAACATTGTGAAAAACAAAGCAACAAAAGTAGCCATTAACTTAATTATTAAATTGTATTTTCTGTAAATATAAATTGTAGATATGTTTGATTTGCTTTTAGGAAGCAATTGTGCTTTTAGACCAGTACGGAGCCCGTCTGGTGACATGGGTGGAAAGAAAATGTCTTGGCCACGACTTGTTTAACGCGTGGCCATGAGAAGATGATGATGATTATTGTTATTATTAATAAATCGTGGCCATCAGTCATCAGTAGCTTCGGCCACTTGCAAATGTGGCAAAGTGATATGAGTGTTTCACCAAAACATCCAGTTTAATTCATTGTATTGGTTTAGTTTTTATCTCCTACCTGTTTTTAAAGTAGGTTTGTATGTGTGTAAGTGTGTGTAAGTGTGTGTAAGTGTGTGTAAGTGTGTGTGTGCGTGGGGGGGCACGGAGACAGAAGGGAGACGCGAGATCGCATGAGTGCGTTCCGGCCAGATCCAGTAATCCTTACTGGCTGGAGGAGTGTGTCCATTTTTCACTGTTTTGTGAGTAAAGACCCCAGAGATCCAGATCGGTGGTCCTGTGCCTCACCATTCCTTCAACACACAACACAGAGGGATAACAAATACACAAGGACGCAGGGGTTACACAAACATGGACAATTTTGATATTATATCGTTTTATTTCGTCTCCCTCCTGTAACCGTATCTCACACATACACACACACACACACACACACACACACACACACACACACACACATATAGCTCTACATTAAAACAGGTAGGAGAGAAAAATAAACCAATAACATGAAAACTGCATGTTTTGGTCAAACACTCATGTCATGTTGCCACATTTGCAAGTGGCTGAAGCTACTGATGACTGATGGCCACGATTTATCAATAATAATAATCATCATCATCTCGTGGCCACGACTTATTAACTCGTGGCCACGAGATGATGATTATTATTATTGTGATTTTTGGCGCCATACTATACTATGAAGGTTTCAGTCATGTTTGATGACATACTGTACTATGAAGTTTTTTCCGACATTTTTGACAACATACAATACCATGACATTTTTTGGTCAGAGCACTGACGTCGCGGACTCAGACACCTGCCGCACAGACCCCTCTCACCTGGGAGCACTGTAAGGATCGTGGTTTTTACTTTTCCAGTGCTTTCAACAGCAATCAACTTTCATCCCTGAGAGGGAAGCTGGAATAAGCTGGAGTGGACAGCCACATGGGTGCATGGCAGAGGGGCCCTTGAGGGAGCAGTCCTTTGGTGTGTGCACATCTCTGCTGAGAACTTTCATGATACCGTGCAGTGTTTTATGTGGTAGTCTGCTGGTGGACTGGGAGCACTGAATGGAACAGGAAAGGACTGAACTAGATGGTTGATGATTTTTTGGTCATATTGTCAGCGTACGAGACTATGATGTTTTTCCATTGTTTTGATACTATACCATTTTGGATGACATTTACCCCCATATTGGAATGAAATTCTTGCGACATTTTGCAACAACATACTATACTATGACATTTTTGAATGATTTTGGATGTTTTCTGGAAATTGAAAATGTTACAAAATTTCCCAACGACATACTATAAATTTTGCGACAGATTATACCATCATGTTTTTTTATGGTTTCGGACGTTTCCATGAAAAATTATAATTTTGCGAAATTTTGCAACGACACACTATACGATGATGTTTTTTCATGATTCCGGACTTATTCTTGAAAGGAGAAAATTTTGCGACAACATGCTTTAACGTTTTTTCATGATTTTGGACGTTTTTGTGAAAAATGAACATTTTGCAACAACATACTACACTATAATGTTTTTCATGATTTTGGACATTTTCTTGAGAAATGTGAATTTTGCGAAATTTCGGAACGACATGCTATACGATGTTTTTCGTGATTTCGGATGTTTTTGTGAAAAATAAACTTAAAATTTTGTGACAACATACTATTCTCGGACGATTTTCCATGATTTTGCATGATCAACATACTATTCTATGACATTTTTTCATGATTTCGGACGTTTTCTTAAAAACATGAAAATTTTTTGAAGTTTCAATACGACAAACTATACTATGACGTTTTTTTTCATGATTTGGATGTTCTCTTGTAATTGAAAATTTTGCAAAATTTTGGGATGACATAATATACTACGAGCTTTTTCCATGATTTTGGACGGTTTTGTAAAAAAATATTTTCTGTAAAGTTTTGCGAAATTTTGTGATGACATACCATACTATGACGTTTTTTCATTATTTCTGAGGTGTTCTTGAAAGATGAACATTTTGCAAAATATTACGATGACATACTATACTGTGACAATTTATCATGATGTCGAACGTTTTCTTGCAAAATTTAAGTTTTGTTAAATTTCAAGACGACATACTATACTATGACGATTTTGCATGATTTTGTAAGTTTTCTTGAAAAATGAAAAATTTGTTAAATGTTGAGATGACATACTATACTGTGACGTTTTTCATGATTTCGGATGTTTTCTTGAAATAGAAAATTTTGCAGAATTTCAGGACGACATACTATACTACGATGTTTTTTCAGGATTTTGTACATTTTCTTGAAAAATGGAAAGAACGCGCTAAACTGGCATAAAATAGTGTGAAATCACCTCCAAGAATGATATTTTGTTGATTAGACACCAGAAAACCTAATTTTCTTATAGATCAGAAATTACCAAAAGATGTTAGGGGTTAGTATGTCGAAAATGCAACAAAATGCCCAAAAATTAAAAATGGAAATGTCGCTCCAGAAAAGCTCGTTTTCGGATTTGTCAATAATGCAAAAAACACGTAAGGGGTTTGTATGTTGAAAATGCCCAAAAAATGCAGAAAATTTAACAATGGAAATATTGCGCTGAAATGGCAGAAAATATCACCAAATCACCACCCAGAATGATATTTTGTGGATTAGATGCCAGAAAAGCTCATTTTGGAACACGTCAGAAATGCAAAAAACACATAAGGGGTTAGTATGTCGAAAATGCCCAAAGTTGCTGAAACTTTAAAAATGGAAATAACACACTCAAATGACAGAAAATAGCACCATATCATCGGCAAAATCGGACCGAAACGTAAGGGGTTAGTATGTCGAAAATCCCCCAAAATGGACATAGTTTAAAAGTGGAAAAAACGCGCTAGATTGGCAGAAAATAGCGTGAAATCTTCCCCCAGGGCAGTGCTTCTCAAATAGTGGGGCGCGCCCCCTTTGTGACCCTGGGGAACAGGCTTTTTTTTTTTGGCCGTACTAGTATAAAGTGTAATTGCGCATCCACTACAGTAGGCGGCAGTGGCGCTCTCATTGTTACTTCTGTCACGTTTGCGACAGTGCAACATTTTACGACTTACAAGACAACAGGTTTGCCTTGGTTAGCAGTGTTGAGTCAACAGAAAGCTCCGACTGCGTTCTGTCTATAGCCTCCGTTATTCAACATAACAACACCCAACATGAAAAAGTTTTTAACAGGGATGAAAAGAAAAGCGGAGAGAGAGAAAGATAATTAGACAAAAGAAAGTCACCCGAAAGCTAAGACGAGGAAATACGACGAAGCGTATTTAGCGCTTGGCTTCACTGTGACTACAGTTGGAGAAGAGGAAAGACCGGTGTGTTTGCTGTGTCTAAAAATGCTCGCAGCGGACAGCATGAAGCCAAATAAATTGGCGCGTCACTTAAATACGTTACACCCTAATCACGCCGATAAGCCGCTAGAGTTTTTTCAGTGAAAACGTGCTGAATATTGCCAACAGTCATCCCGCTTTGTGAAGGCTACTTCAGTAAACCACCAACTAATTATCAGTTGGTCAAACATGTTTACAGTTTAAACAAGGATTTATTTATTTTTAAT
>JAFBJQ010001447.1:9162-29499 GCA_016785345.1 Trinectes maculatus
GCTCTGCAACGCTGAGAGACAGAGGACCCCCTGCATCTCATGTTTCAATGTGGGCACACGCGGCTTATAGACAGGCGCGGCGTATGTATGTACAAAATGAGTACAAAATGTACTGGGTGCGGCTTTAAATCAGGTGCGCTTTATAGTCCGGCAATTACGGTAAACACAGCTGTGGAGGTGCCGGCACTCTATGCAGCGCTGAGAGCGCTTCACAGTCAAACTGATACGTTTGATGAAGCGGTTTACATTTAGTTGTGTCCCATTTCAGGGTTTTACATTCTCTGTCTCTCTGCAGCGCTGAGAGAGAGAGCGAGCGCTCAGCAACTCTTCCAGTGTGACGTCTGTACGTATTTACGGGGCAAACCGCTTAATCCGAAACAAGGAAGTTCACGGGAGATGTGTCATAACTACGAAAACGATGTAATTCGCCACCGACGTAATTAGAGGACCCCCTGTATCTCATACAACGGGGGACACATGCGGCTTAAAATCCGGTGCGGCCTATAGAAGTACAAAATTGTTTTTCTTTCTAAAATTGGAGCGTGCGGCGTATAATCAGGTGCGCTCTGTAGTCCGGAATTTACGGTACTTGAAGGCGCTTTATGAAAAGAATGACCTGTTGCTGTCTCCTAAACTACCAAAAAAAGGCCATTGATCTTTTGAAAACTATCACGTGTGTGTCTAAGCAGAATTCTTTATCGTAGACTTATAAAAGCCTGTTTTGGATGCCTAACCAACCATCCAAGCCAGAGTAATCACATGTGTCTGTATGGACTCCCTCCATATTACTATAAAGGATATTTTGATGACATCCGTGATGTGTTACTGACAAAACCTTTCTTTAAAATATTGATCATCGTTCTAGAGCACGCGCTGAACATCAAAGTGTCATCTGAAAAAATCATCGGCATTGCAGAGACAGTTGTTACTGACTTACTGCCTGGGGCCCACATTCAGGAGGACATTACAGAAATACTTGGAAAACATATCAACCAAGCCAACGAATCTATCATTGAAAAAGCTGTTGATCTCTGGGAGCAAACGCTACAGGAATGATGAGCTGTATTTTTTATACCATTTGTGAGGCTCTTGTGTCTCTTTTCAATCCTAGAAAATATGTAACAGACAGATTTGTTTCACTAATGTGTTGTGTAACTGAAAACTCTAGCAGGCCTACTAATGACAGCCACAATAGTTTGCAAGGCTACGATGTTTTCAACAATCATCTGTGCTGGACAAAAACTAAATATGAGAACTGGGTAGAACTTCTATTGTTTTCCGAATCTGATGTCTGTTTGAAATGTAGCGTAAAAGATATATTATCCAGATTCCCCCAGACCCGATCTTTTGATGTAGGACACATTATGTGTTTATGTGCATTTATCACCGATGTGTGTGTCTTGAAGCTGAAAAAACCAAATGTAGACTATCATATGATTGTAGATTTAGTCACGTGTCACATGACCCACACAAATCTGGATGCTTGTGTTAAATATCTCGACATTATTGATACTGGTGTAACTATAATGGTGTATTAATAAATACGGAATGAAATGGACAAATGATTCATTGTTATTAATTTGAAGACATGGATAACACGTTAAAAAAAATCTATTATGACCCTGCAAACCCTGCAGCTTTTGGAGGGGTTTATAAATTATATGACTTGGTGAAGAAAAAAGCAACTTAGAATCCTTCTCTACAAGATGTTCAGAAATGGTTATGTAAACAAGATGCTTTTACGCTCCATGCACCAGGATTCAAACATTTGCAAAGGAATAGGGTTTTAGTGAGCGGTATAGATAAACAGTTTCAGGCAGATCTGGTGGACATGTCTTAGTATGCTGAGGAAAATGACGGTGTCCGTTATTTGCTCACGTGCATCGATGTATTCTCCAAACATGCATGGGTCCGGTGTCTTATTTCCAAGAGCGGTGAGAATGTGATGAAAGCTTTTGAAAATATATTAAGGGACGGACGTGTACCGAAAAAACTCCAAACAGATGCCGGTAAAGAATTTTACAACGAACCCTTTCAAAAACTCTTGGCATCATATAAAATCAAACATTTTTCTTCTTACAATGAAACAAAGGCTAGCATAGTTGAACGTTTCAACAAAACTCTCAAAACCCGAATGTGGAGATATATGACCGCTGCTAATTCACGATGTTATGTAGACGTGTTGCAATCTCTGGTTCACAGTTATAACCACACTCGTCATCGTTTGATTCGGATGAGCCCGTCTGAAGTTTGTAAAGAGAACGAGAAGACGGTGTTGAACAACTTGTACAAGTTAAAACCTGAATCGCATATTAAATGCAAATTTAAAGTCGGTGATACCGTGAGAATCTCAAAGCTTCGTGGGGTTTTCAGAAAAGGTGATGACAGGTGACGGATACCACCTGTTAACAGACTGAAAGATCAAGCAGGTGATGTGCTACAGGGGACGTTTTACGAAAAGGAACTCCAGTTAGTATTCATTGACAAAAACAAATCATTTAAAATCGAACAGGTATTGGACGGAAAAAAGAGGGGCGTAAAAAACTTGTTTTGGTTAGATGGCTGGGGTGGCCAGATAAATTTAACTTGTTAACTTGTTCCTTAAAAAGACCTTGTGAAAACATAAAGCTCCCCTCCCAGAGTCAAAAGCATTCATTCACCGGATTGTCTGTGAGGCGTTAATAGGAGTGAAAAGGGTTTTTTGTTACATTGCCCAGCAATGCATCTGCCAAAGTTTATCCGCAAAATAAAATATGGAATTACAGAACAAAGTTAGCTTCACCTATTCTTCTAACAGAGCCGTATGAAGTAGACCTGGTCGAGATACAGTATCCTCGAAACTGGAATAGCTTTCCAGAATCTGACGATACTATACGTGCATATGACGGTCTTACAGGATTGACAACGAGTATTGCTGTACCGACAGGTTACTACCATAGTGTACCAGCTATTTTAAGTGAATTTAACAGCATGGTTATTCAAACCATAATCAGAGGAAAACTAGCGCTGGAATATGATAATGTGAAAAAATATGTCTGGGTTAAGGGCAAACAGCATCTACAGGTCTCCTGTGGTGGGAAACTCACGCACATTCTGGGTTTCACGTCGTATGTACCAATACCAGCCTCAGACAACACCTGGGTCAAGAGCTATGCCCCACATCCAGCAGATATATATGGGGGTTGTTATTGTATGTTTATTTCCGCTGACATTGTAGACTACCAGCTTGTCAGGGACAGTTATATTCCTCTGCTACGAAGCATTAATATAGCGGACACAGATAAGCAGTACCCCATTATACTTTTTGACAAGCCCCATTACGTACGCATCTCCAAGCACCAGATAGACGACATAGAAATTGATATAAAAACCGATCAAGACCAGCCTGTACCTTTTACAGGCTGGTAGTCATTAAACTACACTTTAGGCCAGTTAAACAATTGTTGTAAAGAATCTTAATAATATGGCATTAACTCGCCACTACGACAATGACAAATACATGTCATATTAAATGAATTAGGCTGGATCTGGCCTGCCAGGCTACATGGGAACGAACTCACAGTATGGAGCTGGTTTGGGCGGAATGTTTCAAAATCTTTTCAGAATGGCACTTCCCTTATTCAGATAAGGGGTGAATATAGTCAAACCCCATTTGAAAACGGCTGCTAAACTCATCGTCTCAGACGTGGTTACTCATATAACAAAAAGATCCGAACACCCACAGACCATGCTGGAGGGGGAACAGCAAAAAGGATCGGGCCTGTCGGTTATTGTGAGAAGAGCTTTAAAAAGACCTCCTACCCGTGGGCGTGACCACGAGAATAAAAAAAGGAAAGCGAATAAACGTATAAACAACAAACAGCAAAAGCCACATCAGAAAAGGAAAAGGAAGGCTTCCAAACAACACCGGTCCTCTGTCAACAATATATTTTGACAAAATGGCCTTACTGCAGTCTCTCTGAGGAATGCACCAAAAGTGAGCTTGACCTCTTTACGCTACCACTGACACAGACGTCAATTGAAAAATGCACATTTAACGAAATCCCTACAGTATTGGCTATAACCCCTACAGGACCTTTGGAATTTTATGTATCCTCAAGCAGCGAAGACTATCTTGATTTAAACAACAGTTTTCTGCGCCTAAGCGTTAAAATCACCAACCAAGACGGAAGTAATTTGACAGAGGACTGGATATAACTTTAGGGGATCGTCTGATATTTCAGTCTTCTAACACATATCCGTATAGGGGCATAATCAAATGTTTATTAAACTATGGAACCGATGCATTGGAGTCGCAGTTTGGATGTGGATTATTCATCAAAGATAAACCAGGACACATGGACGATGACTCACCTAATGATGAAAACACTGGGTTAACGCTTTGTTAAAAAAGTGACAGTGTCCCCAGCGATAAAACTAGCACACGCTAAGGCCCTTACACAGTCTAATGTGACATATCCCATCGACAGGGTGTGTTTGAAAAATGTTTCAATACCTCCCAGAACACGTATTTGTAACCAAGAAAAACTTTTTGGGGGGCAGATTCCGAAACTGCTAGTAATATGTTTTGTTGATAATGAGACGTTTACTGGTAGCTACAACTGTAACCTGTTCAATTTTCAAAATTATGATATTGAATTTTTGGCTCTTGATGCCGACGGCCACACATATCCTGCGAAGCCGTTCCAGCCTGATTTCTGAAACGGGCAGTATGTCCGTGAATACTATCAACTGATTCAAGCAACTGGTATACAACTGAAGGACAGAGGTTTGGCTATAAGCCGAGAAGATTTTGGATCTGGATATTCTCTGTTTTGTTTTAACCTGGAAGCTGACGAGGGCTGTGGACAACATGTCTCATTGGTCCGGACAGGGAATGTGCGTCTAGAACAGTGCTTCTCAATTATTTTCTGTTACGCCTCCCCTAGCAAGAAGAAAACTATTCGCGCCCCCCACTCCCCACCGTGACTATCCATCTCTGCATAACATTTTATCCTTATTAACATTAAAGAAAAGAAAAAATGAAAGACATATGGTCTCGATGGTTTACTGAAGTAGCCTTCACATGTGGGATGACTGTTGGCAATATTCAGCACGTTTTCGCTGAAAAAACTCTAGCGGCTTATCGGCGTGATTGGGGTGTAACGTATTTAAGTGACGCGCTAATTTATTTGGCTTCATGCTGTCCGCTGCGAGCATTTTTAGACACAGCAAACACACCGGTCTTTCCTCTTCTCCAACTGTAGTCACAGTGAAGCCAAGCGCTAAATACGCTTCGTCGTATTTCCTCGTCTTAGCTTTCGGGTGACTTTCTTTTGTCTCATTATCTTTGTCTCTCTCCGCTTTTCTTTTCATCCCTGTTAAAAAACTTTTCATGTTGGGGGTTGTTATGTTGAATAACGGAGGCTATAGACAGAACGCAGTCAGAGCTTTCTGTTGACTCAACACTGCTAACCAAGGCAAACCTGTTGTCTTGTAAGTCGTAAAATGTTGCACTGTCGCAAACGTGACAGAAGTAACAATGAGAGCGCCACTGCAGCCTACTGTAGTGGATGCGCAATTACACTTTATGCTAGTACGGCCAAAAAAAAAAAAAGCCTGAAAAAATACTATAGAACTAACATCAATTATGAAAAAAATATCTAGCAAGACATGTTATTTGGGGGCATTTGCAGCAGATCGACTGCCGGATGTTGTTCATATTCTTCCCACCATGTTAATAGTCAACACGGACCATTCAGACCTCCCTGGTACCCACTGGCTAGCCATCTATGTGACTGAGTACAGAGAGGGTTTTTTCTTAGACTCCGTCGGGAATGGTCCATCCAGATTTTCTGATAGCATACAACAATTTCTAAACAGAAACATAGACTCTGTGTTTTATTCCCAAAAACAAGATAATATAACTACAACGTGTAGACAACATTGTGTTTTTTTCTTGTTTAACATACAAAAAGGATACTCGTATGTTAATGTTTTACGTAAATATAGCGACAATGTTATACTTAATGATCTAATGGTGTGTTGTTGTGAACCGTATAATACCAACAGGTTGTCGTGATTATGATACAATTTGTGTGCAACATTGTCAAGCATGAGTATGTATTAAATAAAACACTTTGCAAACATTCAGAATGATTCAGAATTTTTATTTACAAAATAATCAATGATACATTTTAAAAAGAAGACAGAAACAGAAACATACAAAAACATACTTTAAAACAAATCTTTTACACAGACAATGATAAAATAAAAACAACGATGGTGTAGATCACAAACAAAAATCAAGAAAACAAAAATTAAAATAACAGCCATGATTCTGTATCTGTCTTGTTGATTTAAAGACAGATTCCGGCATTGCCTTGGAATTAGACAATCTGAAAAATGACGGTGAACCAACCATCTTTCTCCTTTTACGATTTGTAGATAGTTTTTCAGACACATTCTCATGAAAAGGAACAACACCACTCTTATAACCGTTGATAACGTGTCTCACTTCAACATTCGTCAACATTCGGTACAGATGATGTAGGCGCATTTATGTCGGCCAGAACTTTTAAAAATACATCCCATCCTAAGGGCCTTTGTTTGACAGTATGCTGTGCTGTAACACTTTTTAACAAATCATACATATGCGACCCCTTGATTACATTTCCATAAATAATCAACTCGCCCTGATCATTCCATGCTGCCGTTCCTTTGGCCTTTCTGAGAGTGTTTACAAGATATTCAACATTTTTCTTGTTCCTCAACGGCATCAGTCTGAGAACCTCTTCTAAAACATTGTCTTTGGGCACAGGCCCAGGATCGTCGGTAGGAAGAGAGAGTGTCAAAACACCCTTTTCAAGCTCCCCTTGTTTAACTATAGACAGAAATCACTGTAACACAGATGCATATTTTTTGGCCTTTTCATGTAGATCCAGGTCTTGTAAATCCAATATATGTTGTTGCGGAAGGCCACAACATGTATTAAACAGAACCTCGCGTGGATACCAACTAGGTTGGACCAAGGAGGGTCAATTTGGTTATTAGCTAATTATATTAATAAGTGTCAGAGACAATCATTAAAAATTAGAAATATTTACTATAAATAGAAAAGACGGGGCACCACCCTGTTACCAGGGACCAATAACCAAATTGAATTTACTTTATCAGTCTCAAATATACTTTAGAAGGGGTGAATTCGAGCGCTGACCAGTGTAATCCAGCTTGCATCACACATAAACACACACAATAATTATAGACAATGATCACAAATACTGCAACAGAATTTACTGATACCAGCAAAATTATTTAACAATAAAATCACCTTAAATCAATTTACAAGATATTCAACATTTTTCTTGTTCCTCAACGGCATCAGTCTGAGAACCTCTTCTAAAACATTGTCTTTGGGCACCAAGGAGGGTCAATTTGGTTATTAGCTAATTATATGAATAAGTGTCAGAGACAATCATTAAAAATTAGAAATATTTACTATAAATAGTAAAGACGGGGCACCACCCTGTTACCAGGGACCAATAACCAAATTGAATTTACTTTATCAGTCTCAAATATACTTTAGAAGGGGTGAATTCGAGCGCTGACCAGTGTAATCCAGCTTGCATCACACATAAACACACACAATAATTATAGACAATGATCACAAATACTGCAACAGAATTTACTGATACCAGCAAAATTATTTAACAATAAAATCACCTTAAATCAAATAAACCGTCACAGTTTTTCTATAACTAAACATTCACCACTAGCTAACTAACAGACAGCACAAACGACACTGTGGGTATATGTATATGGGGATGTGTGTGTATGTGTGTGTGTGTGCGTGGGTGTGTGTGTATGTGTGAGGGTGGCGCTAAGGCCACGTGGGTGATGTAAACAGAGAGACCGAAAATGGCGCTGGGTTTCACGGTGACGTCTACACCGAGCCATGTGGGAGGCGGACGCTAGGAGGGGGCGACGTTACGTGGTGACGTAAAATGCCCTGACTAAGATGGCGGTGGAGGTATGGTGTGCACAAAGGTAGAGAGAGACCACGTGGTTCCTATAGGTCACGTGTGATGGTGGCGATCTCTCGCTCTCTACCTGAACCCTTGTTATCCAATCACGCTCGGCAGCGCTTACGCTGGAGGAATGTGATTAGGATAACTAAATGCAATAACCAAAACAAACCAGAATAAGGAAAGGAGAGAATAAAGGAAAGAAAAGAAACACAAGAGCACTTTTTTACCACTGTTTCAGTAACAATTTACAATCGCGTAATACCACAATATTACGGTGTGAATCCCAATACATACATCACAGTTGATTAGACTGTGAGGCAACAGACTTTAACATCAACGCTTTAAACTATTCTCTGCCCAGACATAAGCCTCTTACTTGACGTTGCTCCGATCCGTCGGAGGTTTGAAATTCCCGCTGAGGGGATTATGGTGCGTCGGGCAAAGTTTTCCGGCAGTCCGTTGTTACTCAGTTGCCGCGGTGACGTGATGCTCCTCGGGGCAGCGGGGAGGCTCACGGATGAGGGACGGTGCTCCTTCTTTGGTTCTGAAGAGCCACTCCGTTCGTCCTCGTGGCTCGTAGGCGATCAGCTGATCAGGCGATCTGCTGCAACTGGTCCCAGGGAATAAGCCAGGAATGTCGGTTGCAGGGCGCTTGCGGTCGATCCCAACATTTCCCCCCTTTGGTCCGAAGAGTGGGATGTGGGACCCAGTCTTTGGAGCAACTCCAGGGTCGAAAACCATGTGGATGAAGGCGTTAGTCCTTTGGTCTGTACAGTTCTGTTAAGTGGAAAGGCACAGGGTGAAACAATCCAAAGTTTCTAATGTTCACAGTTCTTAGAGGCTATACTGTCTGGGCAGAGTCGAGGCATGGTCTGGGCAGAGACCTACAAATCATATTAAACCAATCCTACATTATAACATTGTACCTGGTTCTACGTTACAAATTTCCTTCATGGATAACAGTATTTAGAACACAGTGAACAACATTATATCCCGCCGGAATGAAGAAAGGAAGAGTAAAGAAAAGAAAAGCAAGGAATCAAAAAAAATAATTGGATGCCGCTGTATTGGATTTGTGTTTGAAGTACAGTGCGAGCTCTTCATGTGTGTACGTGTGTGTTGTTTTGCCATAATTCTACATGTAAAACAGACTTTAACTGATACACATCCTGACGTTCTATGCCTGGTAGGTGTAAGGCAAGGCCTATCTCCATGTTTTGAGAATCTATGGCAATTGGGATTGTGCTAGGTTGTACGCCTGTACTGCCCTCGCAGTGTGTTTACTTCTACACAGCTAGACAGTCTGTTAACGATGAAAAATAAAAAGAAAGTTCTTCAAGAACCACAAGGCTTGTCTTTTCTTGCAAGTACTTTACTGTCCTTTCGTTATTATTCTTCCACCGTAAAACTGAAATGATTACAAACAGAAAACACTTATTACACAATTTACAACAAACACAAGCAAATATCAACTGTATACATGGTTATGCTTACAGATAATATTTTCCAAGGCCAAGCGTGAAACACTTCAACAGTATTAATCTGCTCTGCTTTACTTCTCTGCTAGGCGCTAGCTAGACTCAACTGCACGAGCAACGGAGAAACACAACAAAACATAGCTGGGCCGTAAAGTAACAAGGAGAGCTCTCACTCTGATGCGTATTTTAACTACCAAAAAACGTAACGTAGCTGGACTGCAAAGAACAGAGGGCTCACTCTGACGTGGTTTTCAACAACCTAGAGATGTAAATCTTTTTTAGACTTTTAATCTCATCCTTAACCTTTCAATCAATTATCAAATTATTTAACTTAACATTTTTAACATTTTAAGACAGCACAACGCCAAGTGTTAATAGGTAGATTGCAGGACCTGTGGGTTAGTGCATGTTGGCGGGTGAGTTGGGCATGCTGCTCTCTAAAATTAATTTGCGCCTGCATTCGTTGTGCTGGTGCTGCCTCTGTCTTAGAGATTATGGGCGGCTTACAGGGTTGGATTGGGTTTGTTTGAACCCATTGGTAGGCTGGAGGTCGTCTTGGCCCTGTAGCTCTACTGTGGTAGGCTCCTCTGGGTTGAGTGTATTGGGGATGTGAGACCTTATTGGTTGCTTTGTATTTGTGATTATGACAATTTTTATTGTCATATGTTTTCTGGCTTATTGTACTGCTGTGTTTACCAGGGATCCTTGTTCCTTGGGCTTGGCTCTTGGCCGAAGGCGAAGGAGGGCCGGATGCAGGGGAACCTGGTAATTTCTGTCCCCTGGGAGTGGCACGGCGAGTGAGGGAGCCAGCTGTTCTTAGGGTTGCTGTCAGCTCAACCCCACGTGCAACATGACCTATCTGTGGACAGGTCTGTCTGGACCGCACGTCCAGGCTGTCAGCAGACTGAACAGTTGCGATCTGCTTATCTGGGACTGGTGGGCTGCAGTCTCTCCCAACTGATTTAGGGGTCGTGACCTGAGCCCAGATATGTCCCTGATGGCAGTCTATGAGTGGGGCCAGGCGGTCTAAAAGATCCTGGCCAATTAACATGGGTTCTGTGGCAATGTCACAAATGTACAACGGTACTGACCCAAGTACGTTTGGTGAGGGAAAGTCTATCCTGTGTGTAGCTGGTGATGCCAGCATGACACGTCTCAATGGGACGCGGTTTGCCCAGGGATTTGCAAAGTTCTGCAAACAGGTTTGAGTTTATCAAACTGATTTCAGAACCAGAGTCTAGCTGGGCAAGGGCACTCGTGCACTCATTTAACACCACTGGGCTGAATATGCGGCGAGCATCACCTTTTCGGACTAGGTCACCTAAGAAGGTCAGTGGAGCAGGGTGTTTGGTGTCAGGGGGCTTTTCAGGGCATGCCCGGGGTTTCAGTGGTCCTCTTTCCAAGTCCACTAAGTATGCCTTGGCTTCAAATGGAGAGGACGCTTGGTCATGTTCCGATGTTGGCCTGCGTTGGGCCTGTTGTTGGAACTGCTGCTGGACTTGTTGGATCTGCTGCTGAACCTGCTGCACACTGTCGTTTACACACTTCTGTATGTAGTCCGACATGTTAAGTTCATGGGATCCTTTTCCCTGAGGGGCGCCCCATACATACCATCTCCATACTTACCATCCCATCTCGTGTTCTGTCCGAACCGGACTCTCCTATCCGACTGGAAGGACCTTTGTGGTGGTGGTCTTCTTGGATCACGAAACCAGCTCTGGTGTCCTTGGTTGGAGGACCCACCTGGTGGGTATGGTTTTCTCTGGGTTTAGGGGCTTCGGGCCTGTGTTTTGGCCCGAGGTAACTCGTCTCCCTCCAATACCAAGTCGTCTGATGATGCCTGAATGCCAAGAACTCTGGCGCTCTCATCCGGCATCCGGTGTGGACGGACACGTGTCTCCCACGCCAGTTGTGCGTATCTCCGAATCTCTTGCATGGTGAACTTACCCGTGCGGCAGTGCATGGTGACGTCGTATCGGATACTTTCATGGAGGTTGTGCAAGAACAATGCCTTAAAGACTTGATCTTCCTCCAGGCCAGGGGTATTGTGACCTTGAAAGTATGCAATTCTAAGGCGCTTATAGTACTCTCTAGGGGGTTCGAGCTTTCTTTGCATGATGGCAAAGGCACTGAGAGTGGCTGTGGCCTGATCAGTATGCTGAGAATACTCTTCCCTCAGTGCCTGACACAGTGCTGAGTAGCGCTCCCTGGTTGCTAATTGAAGAGTTTCAATAAAAACATGCACACTTCTGGAAGTGGTTTTCCAGATCAGGCGGAGTTTCTCGCGAGCTGAGGCACGAGGCAAGTCAAGGAGGCAATGTTCTACCTCTCTCAAATAGTCCTCTATTGTTGACTCACGGTTCTCTGGGTCAAAGCATTCAATGTCCCTTGCGAGAGACTCCAGCTGACGCATGCGCAAGTCTTGTTCTCTGGGTAAGCCCCATCAGAGTCGTCTGATGATGATGGGTCCCTTGGATCCTGGTAAGCAAAATAAGACCCCCCTTTCCGTGGTGGAGAGAGGGTCCGGTCAAGATGCGGCCGTGTTTCACGCCATGTGTGTGGCTGGCCGGCTAATGATGGCCTTAAATCCCTGCGGTCGATCCCATGATGATATCGGTCGTCATTTCTTATTAAAAACTCTCTCTCTCTGAAACGTGAGAGAGGAGGGTAAAGGGTGGATGGAGGTGCGCTCCTCCCATAAGAAACACCAATGTCCTCTGGGTGGATCATTGGTGTCAGATAGTGGCCAGGCACCAAGTCTGCTGCTGTGCATGAGGTTGTTGCACCCCCAGTGAGACCTTTTGGATTACTGGACGTGGCTTGGTTTGCCTGGGCAGCATACTGAGCATCCTTAAATTTATTGAATGGGGTCACCGCTCGTAGTGGAAGGACCTGAAATTCTTCTCCCTTGCTGTTCTCCAAAGACCCCTGGAGTCGTGGGCCCACAGCTTCCTGGGAGAAAGGGGCTGTGTCCTGATCAGAACTTGCGTCTTGCGATTCCGTCTCAACGGCTGAGGGTTTCTGATCCCTAGCCCGTCTCGGTTCCTCTCCAGATGAATGCTCCCCTTTTCTGAGGTGTGCAATCATTTCGTGACAGTCCTATTGGAGACTGTCAATCTCCCCTCGTGCTTGGGAGAGTTCTTCTCTCAAGTCTGAGGATTGTTGCTGTTCGGCTGCCAACTGCCTCTGCAACATCATGAACTGCTCAATATGCTCTATGACTTGCAGCTGGGCTTTACGCTCATACAGCAGTGTTAACTGACCGAGCACCTGTGGAATGGTGCGTGTTTCTCCGGTCGGGTTATTAATATAGGTAACCAACTCTTTAATTTCTTTATCACATTCACTTATCGTGTAGCTATTTAGGTTACTCAGATATTCGGTGGGTGCTCTTATGAGGCCAGCGACTGCGCTCTGCAGCTCGCCTGGCTCCTGGAAGACTCTAGCTCCTGATCCCTGGGGCTCTTTACCAGTCATTCTGCGTTTCTTGCACTGGCCAGAGACAAACCCAGAATTCCAAAATTCACTTCCGCCTAAAATGCGCAGGCAAGGCTTCGACCTGCGTCTTACAGCTGTAACACTGTCCACTAAGCGTTAGTTCCTTAAGCTTTTCACCAGAGGTTGCACGGCGGCTCTAATTCTCTGTGAATTTTCTTGTTAGTGTGGAAAAAAACAAACTGTGGGATCCTAATTCAATCAAAAAGGGTTATACAGGGGGTCCTCGAGTTACGTCGGAGATCCGTTCCTGAGAATGTGTCGAAACCAAATTTCGACGTAAGTCGGACCATACATTCATTGTGCCATTGTGCATACATTGTGCCACCAGATGTCGCTATAACACCATGCTAAAATAAGAGTTTATTATGGTGAATTGCCTTTTTTGTCCCTCTTGACACACCGTAGGGGTTGAGATCACGAGTGTAATGAGCATTTCCTTTAGATTTCTGATATCAACCGTGTAGACCCTGTGTTGTGAATAAACCTACGGTATCGCCACGATCCCGAACGCATCTGTGTCCGTGTGCATCCAGCCGGCAATTTCACATAAGTAAACACAGCTGTGGAGGTGTTGTAGAGCCGGCAGGCGCACTGAGAGACAGAGAGAGCGCTCACCAACTAGCTCCCGTGTGAAGTCTGTACGTATTTACAGGGCAAATTGCTTAAGCCAAAACAAGGAAGTTCACGGGAGATGTGTCATAACCACGAAAACGACGTAATTCGCGACCGACGTAACTCGAGGACCCCCTGTAATCCAAACAAAAAAGTGGAAGGGACACTTTCTATGTAGGACCGAATGACACTAAACCTTGGCACACCTAGATACAATTCCAACTGTCAACAGAACCACAAATGCAAAAGTCTAATAGTCAGCAGTGAACAGAAGAGAAACTTTGGAACAATTTGGTCAAAACAAATTAATGTAGACTGTTATCATTGACAGATTATAGCACATGCATATGGCAACACAGCTGGATTTACGACACAGCCTCACACGGGGGAAACCAAAATGTTGGGGAAGGCCACAACATGTATTAAACAGAACCTCGTGTGGATACCAACTAAGTTTTCCGGCGATCCGTTGTTGCTCGGTTGCCGCGGTGACGTGATGCTCCTCGGGCCAGCAGGGATACTCACAGATGAGGGACAACATGCCGCTACTGTACCAAGGCAGCATCATCCGTGATGAAACCAAACTAACATCAAAACAGTCACTAAACATGAGTTGTGTGAACCTAGCTGGATCGGATATGATTCGTTTGTAGTGAGGTCACCACGCAGGCAAAAACGACCCCAAAGACTGTTGAGAATCAGCTTATTGCAATTCCTAACAGCCTTGTTCACAGCGATGTTTTAAGGGTCGAGTGTGATGCCTTCTTTTTCATAGTATTCATATCTTTTAAATACACTGAGCAGCAAAATGTTGACACCTTGTGTAGCCAATATTGTGGCAGAAAGAGGTGCATGAAACGCAGACGCAGGTCAGACGCAGGTGTCAGATGGGGGGTCTCTTTATTCACATCGGCCCTACTAACAACGTAGTCAGAGATATTTCCCCAACATTGCAGAACTTAACATGCCTTTTTATACCAAAGATAGTGTATGTGTGTGTTGGGTGGTCTCTCATGCTCATGCATGTGAGCCGATTGGGTTTCATCCTGTTTACCAGATAATTTGTTGGCTTTCCTATATAACAAAAGAGGGGGGGGGGGGGGGGGGGCACAATGTTTGTGTGGGGGGGGGGTTCACAATGTCTGTGTGTGTGTATGTGGCGTTCTTCTCCATTTTCCGCTTATTCCAGAAGTAGTGGTTGTAGTAGAAATAGTGGTAGTGGTGCGTTGAGTGCGGTGCTGAATCCAGGTCCTGCAACTCCAGAGCATGTTCTACAATCAGCTGCCACCACAGTTGATGGTCCATAGAAGTGGCTGCACCTGGTACTGGAACAGTGGAGCACAAAGACTCCGGAGAAGAGGGTGAATTAGTAAAGTGCATTAATAAGACACAGATATAATGATATGATGTAGATGGAAGGAGGGAAAGCAGACAGAGGAAGAGAAGGATAAGGTCTAAATGTCCCCCGACAGTCTAGGCCTATGGCAGCTTAACTAAGAGCTGATCAAAGATGGACCTCGACCAGCCCTAACTATAAGCTTTGTCAAAGAGGAACGTTTTAAGTCTGCTTAATAGTGTCATCTGTTCTTAATATTTGCATGAGTAAAACATTATAATGATTATAATAGCATCAGTAGTAGTAAAACTTGAGTACAGTAACAGTTCACAACTTCAGAGATGTATAGGAGCGAAAAACCTTAATAGAAGGATATTTTGGCATGTTTTTTAATTGTCAGAGTTGGTGTTGTGTAAGCCTGGTGTGGGAAATCTGGTGTGGGCCCTAGCCCTGTCTGGATGGACGTGTTTGTTATTGCATCATACTCATCTGAGTTATTGAGAGTGGCTCCTTTCTCGGCCTGATGCTTCTTTTCTGGATCTTCTTGGGCCTGACAGGGGCTGGGGAACACTGGCTTCATCTGTCCCAGTCTGCCTAGTGACATCAACAAGAGAGTGCTGATCACTAGGTTGCACCACACAGTCATTTTTCTCGTTCTTTTCTATCAGTTTGACACTGCCCTTGTTGTGCTTTGGAACTCTGGTGCAGTGATTCAGATGATACCACGTTGTGCTTCCTTCCACCTGGACAGCTGTTGGCGTTGCCCTTATGACCGTTCCGTTGATTCTTTCAACCATTCCTTGGCTTTGTGGATGATAGACAGCGCCTAATCTCTGGTTAATCTTTAACTGCTGCAAAATGCCTCGGGCGACTTTTTCCACAAATGCTTTACCGTAGTCAGAGCTAATCTCTGATGGGATGCCAAATCGTGGAATGACTTCTCTGATTAGGAACTTTACAACAGTTTCTGCTCCTAGGTCTTTAGATGGAGTTGCCTCCACCCATCTACTGAACCTATCTATGACTACTAACATGTATCTTTTTCCATGGACTGGTTTTATCATGTCAACATAGTCAATCACTAGGTGTTTAAATGGACCTTCTGGAACTGGAATGTGTCCTATAGGTGTTGTTATTGTTTTTCTCACATTATTCTGAGCACACACTTCAACACGCAGTGGTTCAACACTTCGTCTATCATGGCTTGCATGTATGGCGACCAGTATCCTTGTTGTTTTATTTTCTTTAACACTTCCCCCCGGCACAGTGATCTACACTGTGCACTTCGGAGGTCGAAATGGTTAGAAGCGCCACAGGCGCCACCAGGAGGCCATCGGGTGATCTCCACAGTCCCGTTTCACTCACCGTAGCACCTCTTTGTCTCCAGAGATTCCGCTCACTCTGATCTGCTTCTTTTTGCTTTAAAATAATGTCATCTGGTGTAGCCATTGGTTCTAACGACACCATTGGTGCCATCACAGGTGCTTGGCACCTCTATGCCACTTTGGCTGCTTCATCTGCAGCATTGTTTCCCCTAATGACGTCCTCATTGCCTTTTCTATGAGCTTGACATTTAATGATTGCTAGTTTTGTTGGCAGCATCATAGCTGAAAGTAATTGTTTAATCTGGTCACCACGGTGTACCGGGGTTCCATCAGCTCATTTATAGCCTCTCTGCTTCCACAGTGCTCCGAACAAAAAACAAACACCGTGAGCGTAGGCGGAGTCTGTGTAGATATTTGCTGCCTTTCCCTTAGCCAATTTATATGCCTCAGTTAACACTTTTAATTCTGCTGACTGAGCGGAACACGGTTGTTCACATTTCTCTGCTTTTTCTGTCACCCAAACATTCCTTTCTTGCCTCACAACCACATAGCCTGCATGATTTCCCACGTGATCACGATAGCATGATCCGTCTACAAAATAGATAACATCTGCGTTCCGTATAGGGGATGACTCTAAGTCAGGTCTGAGTTTTGTGCATCTCATGGTTTCTGCTGCACACTCATGGGGTTCTCCTTCAAATTCAAATGGAATGGTCATTGCAGGATTTAGAGCTGAACACCGTCTGATGGTCACGTCTGGGTATGTGAGGAGTGGTGCATACTGCAAACAACATGCCTGAGTTACTACGAATCGTCCTTGGTTGATCAGTTCAGCTATTTTGTGTGGTGTTATTATGGTTATTGGATATCCCATCGTTATGACTGATGCTTTTTCGTATGCATAATGGACAGCAGCCAACCCTTGGTAACAGGGAGGCCACCCTTGTGCAACATTGTCTAATTTTGTGCTGTAATAGGCCAGAGGCTGTTTTTTCCGACCTACACATGTTTCTTGCATCAGTACTGCTGGTGCATATTTGTCACTTCTATTAGCTACATACAGGTAAAACGGTTTAGTGTAGTCGGGTGTAGCTAATGTTGGTGCTGTTTGCATGTTCTGTTTCAATGTCTCAAAGGCTATCATAGCCTCTGTTGTCCATGTCAATGGATTTGTCATTGTAGCATTATCAGACTGTTTGATTAACTCTCTGAGCGGAGCCACCTTTTCTGCACAATCCTCTATCCACTCAGAGTTGTATCCTGTCATCCCCAGGAATGTCATCATTTGTCCGACAGTCTGGGGGCGTGGAGCTTTGCTCACACCTTCTAGTTGGGACGGTGAGATTGCAACCGTTCCCTGAGAGACAATTTTCCCTAGGTATTCTACCTGTGTCTGACAGTACTGGAGTTTTGTCTTGGACACCTTGTGTCCTCCTTCAGCCAATCTCTGTAGAACCTTCACAGAGTCACGATGGCATTCCTCCAAGGTGGTTGCACAGATCAGCAGGTCATCCACATACTGTAATAGTGTACTGGTTAACATCAAACCTTCAAGATAATTTTTTAACACTGCATTGAACATGTGTGGTGACCATGCAAAACCTTGTGGGAGGCGAGTATATGTGTATTGTTTTCCTTTGTAGGTAAAGGCAAACAGGTATCATGAATCTTCTGACAGCGGCACGCTAAAAAATGCTGAGCACAAATCAATTACCGTGAAAAACTTTGCTCTGGTGGCACGTTGGCTAGCAGTGTGTGAGGGTTAGGCACTTCTGCTGGTAGATCTTTTACTACTTCATTTACCAATCTTAAATCATGAGCCAGCCGATATCTTAATTTATCTACCTTTAACACTGGGAAAATAGGAGTGTTGCACACACTTTGTGTTTCGACCAATACACCTGCCTCAATTAACCCTTCGATTGTTTTACTCACTCCTTGCTCTGCCTCTGGTTTTAACAGATATTGAGCACGGCGGGGAAGCCGCACGTCTGGTTTCAACTCTACCTGTACTGGGTCAGCAGATTTCACAAGACCAACGTCAATGTCATGTTTTGACCACAGCGTATCTGGAACCTGTCCTTGCATGTCCTCCATCAGCTCGACATTTTCCTGTTCTGTGTCCCTGGTTGTTTGAACCGCTTGAGATGACAGGATTATCACTTCCTGGGGTTTTGCCAACATCGATACGCCACACAAAATCTTGATCATATTTGCTTCTGAGGATTGGAAGATCAGTGGGTTATCAGTTTTATCCCAATTTTGTATCGAAGCCGTTTTCATCATTGGTCCCAGATCTTTAGCTTTAAAGTTTTCATTTATGAGCAAAGTAATGTGTGGTAGTGATTCCGGCACATTATACCATGTTTTGAGGAACGGATTGTACTCAACCTGTAGTGCCGCTCCTTCCTGCCCAATAATAATATATTGGGAGACCAATTCGACTTTGATGCTGTTTGTTAATTTTTCCCACCTTTCCTCAAATGTTTTGTTTCATCATAAAACACTGTACAATGGTAGTCAAACAATGACTTAGAGGCTTTTGGAATTTGAGCCTGGATGTATTTTCCCCATTTCTCCCATACCTTTGTTACTGGTGTTGAGATATCTCCCAGCCAATACACTTTAGCTTTTTCAGCTTGTTTTTTCATCATCAAGTCAAGTCGGCTTTATTGTCAATTTCTTTACATGCACTGGTCATACAAAGAATTGAAATTGCGTTTCTTACTTTCCCCTGCAGACATGGTATGGACACAGACACTATAGACATAGACAGTACATATGCACATACGGTACACCTGGTGTACCCATACAATACACATGCCGACATTTTAAAGTGCAAAACTGGACAAAACAGAAGACATACTGACCTGTGAGCGGCGCACGTAGTCGCAGCGGCTCCTTACTTCTCCCGAACTTGCAGAGTTTATTTGTTGTTAAAATGTGTTTTCGTGAACGTCTATCGTGTGGAACAACGTCGGAACGTACGTACAGTCGGCAGCAGCTGTTGCAGATACGTAGCAACAACATTTGGGACGTATTGGATATACATCATCATTTGATTATCGAGGCCTTCCTTTTGTACATATACTCCCGAGGGAGAGCACAAAATTTTAATTTTTAATTTACACAATGCATCTCTACCTAATAAATTGATCGGAGTTTGATTTGACACTAATATTGGAATTTCGGTTTCGGCCTCTTTGGCAGTGATTTTCACTGGAGCAGTCATTGGGATCAGCTGCTTTAGTCCCGAGAATCCTATTGTCTCTACAAATTTTTCAGACATGGGGAGCTGAGTGGCATACTTTGGACTTACGCATGTGTAAGTTGCTACAGTGTCCACCAACATAGGCGTCTGTCTGCCTTCTATCTGAACCTGCAGCATTGGTTCCTCATCAGTCCCCAAAATGACAGTTGGGAACTGACCCTCCCCTGTAGGATTCTCTGGGCACCCCTAGTAACCAAAATTGGGCCCCGCCCATGGGTTTACCGGGCCTCTAACTCCAACCCGCTGAGACCGGCCGCGGCCACACCGAGTATCAATCAATCAATCAATCAAATTTTATTTGTATAGCCCATATTCACAAATTGCAATTTGCCTCATAGGGCTTTAACAAGGAGTACAGGGTATGACATCCTCTGACCTACACCCTCAACAAGGGCGAGGAAAAACTGCCAAAAAAAACCTTTTAACAGAGGAAAAAAACGCAGAAACCTCCAGGAGACACTCAAGTGAGGGATCCCACTCCCAGGGATGGACAGAAGTGCAATGGATGCCACGTGTACACAACACATTAACAACATGACTTATAATTATTAATTATACAAGTAGAATAATATAATATAATATAATATAATATAATATAATATAATATAATATAATAGTGGTAGTGGTGCGTTGAGTGCGGTGCTGAATCCAGGTCCTGAAGCTCCAGAGCATGTTCCACGATCAGCTACCACCACAGTCGATGGTCCATAGAAGTAACAGCACCTGGTACTGGAACAGTGGAGCACAAAGACTCCGGAGAAGAGGGTGAATTAGTAAAGTGCATTAATAAGACACAGATATAATGATATGA
>JAFBJQ010001448.1:0-52115 GCA_016785345.1 Trinectes maculatus
AATCTAAGACACCAAGATGGTCCGCCTTTGAAATCCTGAATTTTCTGTTCATCGGCGATTGTTTTTGCTTTCAGTCTGATCTGCACAGTGGAAACACCTCGGCCGTCTGCTCTCTGTGTGTTCACCCAGTCTTCAAGAATGTTTTCCAGTTCGGGCCACCTGCTTTTATTACCTCTGAAAGCTTTTTTAGTTTTTTTACATTGCTCCAGTTCTTCCCGCTGCCGTTTCCAGCGTCTCACCATCGATTCATTTATGCCAAGTTTACGTGCGGCAGCTCTGTTTCCTACTTCATCGGACAGCTCGATTGCTTTTAACTTGAAAGCTGCGTCATATGCTTTTCTTCTTACATTTTCCATTATGAGGGTCTGTTCATGCAAATTCTATTCATGGAGAAAAAGCCCGAAGTTACATTAAACTTGCGTCTTCCTCGACACATATATTCCACCCGTCTCACTCTTACCTTTTCTGCTCGAGCGCCCCTGGCGGCCGTTAGAAAAAATGCATAAATTAGCCGCATCATTGCATACGCCGCAGGGTTGAAAGTGTGTGACAAAAGTCGCGGCTTGTAGTCCGGAAATTACGGTAGGTTATCTTCACTTTATGTTGTTCCTGATCACACAAATAAAATCACCTCTAAAAACACTCACTGTATGACCAAAGTAAGATGACAACTTGTACACTTGATTTTGGACACACAGGTCTGGATGTTTTGGAAAACCATAACACTCATGCAGTGCATATTGACATTTCAGACACCAGTTTTTGGCTCTTTTTGCCATGCAGTGGGTTAGATTGTGTGTTTGTGTCTTTTTGTCCTCAATCTAGGAACTGTTCCCAATCTTTTTCATTCTAAAATCCAAACAAACTCAGAAATGTAATTTCTGCATTCCTATCCAAGCTGTCAGTCTTGATTTGAAACACTGCAGCAGTGGAAGAGCATTGGAAAACATTCAGACGGAGGAATTGCATTTCAAGACAAAAAGAGAGAGAGAGGAAGAGAGAGGAGCACTTGAAAAGCACTAGATTGTCTTATACCAATCTAAATTTAGTGCTCATGTCAAGGAGAGTTGACTATTGTTTGATTTTCTGTATCTGCAGTCTTTTAAAGAGAAAATTGGACAACAATGGAGGAGGATGGATTGTGATTTTGCTTATGGTTAAATAACACAGCTGATAATTGATTATAGTGCAATTAATGCTAAATGAGAGTAGCCAGATTTGCTTGAGGAAATGTCAGGATCATATTACCATCTTCTTACGAAAATTAGAGTTGTGAGTTTATTAAATGTTAATTCCCATGAAATATCCAAATTGAAATGCATCCAAGAGTGTTTTTTTTTTTTAATTACTGAGCTACACATTTTTAATTAAGGTACAGTTTCAGTCGTGGTACTGAGCTGTGGGCAGAGATATGAGGAGGAGATATGTAACTCTAGACATTGATTCATATTTGGGGCTCTGCAGCACAAATTCATCTGACTCAGCATTTTTTAAAGAACAGCTAATTTAGTTTACTCCAGTTTCAGTACTTACTGTAAAAGTAATCATAGTAGAATAATGCTTAGGGTGGGGGGCGCATGATCTCATTTAGGTGGTCCCTATATTTGCATTAATTTTCCTAGAAATTCAACAAAGCAATTCAGTGTTTTTCTGCTCTTTGTTTGTTGTCTAACTCCAATTCCAGTTGCAATTCACTGTTTTCTGCTAAAATAAACCTGCTGCACACTACCTGCCAGCTCCAATAGTTTCCAGCACTTCTCCCATATTCAATTTATATGGCCACGGTATATCAAATGTGTTGTAAATGGTTTTTATGGGGTTCTTTCTGATTGCTTTACATTTTTATATTTTGGGATTAGATTTATTCTTGAAATATAAAAATAGAAATTAAATAGGAATATAAAACTCCACATTTAATGTCCTTTGTGACCTGTACTGTCCAAATATCTTGTGAAAGTAGCCTCTTTTCTTGCACATTAAACTATGTTGTTAATTAAAAATTAGAAAATCCCATAATGAAGGAATTCCATGATGATTTAGCTGTTGACGTCACAGGCAGGTGTGGTGCTGCCACTGACCCAGTGAGAACCAATAAACATTGCAACCATTGTCTGTGTTAAACAAATCAAAATGTCTACCATCAGTATGGTGTGTACTTTTATGGGAAGAGCACAGAGAGGGAAGTGTGCCACCGAACAAAACAAACTGAATCCGAGGATGAAAGGGAAAAGACATCACCGTGCAGCCTACACCGTTTGAGTGACGACTCTTTCAACAGTTTATCACTTTAACTATTTACTTTTGCTGCTTCCATACAATATTTGAGTGTACACGGCTTTACTGTCTTTGTGAAAACCATTTTGTTTTATCAACCTTTTGAAAATGAGAACATTTTGGGAAAGCAAGGACATATTTAATGTGTCTGTTAGTCTGATAATTAGATTCAGGTCAGGTGTTGGTGTTGGGTGTTTAAGATGAAGGTTCAGGTGTAGGAAATGCAGGACCGGGAGTCCCCATGGGGACCACAGCCTCAGCCTAATGAGGAAAAAAACTTGATAAGAGATAAAATGTTGATTGATGTTAGCTAAAGGGCAGGTTTGTTTATGGCTAAAGGTTAGGGATAAATTTCCAGTCAGGCTGTCCACAGTGAAAGGAAATGAATGCGGTATCCTAAAAAAAATAGCTCTGTAAACTCGTGTGTGTTATTGGACCGCAGTCATCCGAATACACATTTCCTGTCCCTCAGGGTTTAATATTTGATTGACATAGACATACTGCATTAAATGGAACTGACCCCCAGTGTTTCCTCTCACCAACTGCTGGTCACAGCTGTGCTGAAACTCTGTTTTCCTGCCTGATTGACAACGAAATGTTAAGCAATGCTGAGACTGCTTGTCCCTCGTGTGACTGTTGTTGAGAAATAAATGGGAAAACCAGTCCATCTGGACTGAAGCAAGCAACATCAGTAGCTGATTGCGTTATGGTATAACTGACACGTCTGCAAGTGTCCGTGCATTTTATTACACAGTGCGCTAGTGCTCTGTCCTTACAGTGGTGCTGCTTGAACAGCAGTGTGGTTATTAGGATACAAAAGGTTTTATTTTATGTATCCCTCTAGTTCTGGTCTTACTGTGAAGGTGATACTTTTATTCTGTAGAATCAAGAAATATTGCTACAACCAAATTCCTACAAAGTACAAGTCTATACTAATCAGCAAATATATTGTTTCAGAATTGCAGTTCCTGGTTAGATTAAGGATCAGCATATTTATTTGAATGACTCAAGCCAATTTTTTCTATTGTTGACAGAGTGGTCAGGAGGTGCAGCCATTGTGTTGTTTTAATGCAGGTCTGTGTCTGACAGTCTCAGTGTCTAAATGTCCCCTATCTGATGGCAGAAACCAGAGGTGGGAATTAGCATGTTTTGTAATTGTAATTGCTTATATGTCTATGTTGAATCAGTATATCTATGGTGGTATGGTTTGGCTGATAAATCCAATACCAGACATTTGTTACAAGCTGTGTATTGGATAAACCAACAATGACATCCTGTGTCCTCTCCAGACGTGAATAAGAAGGATTGAATTTATTCTCTTACCCTGCAGCCTTGTCATGAGTTTAGGAACAACACAGCTGTTTTCTTGTAGTAATCCAACAGGCAACTGCCTGTGGTGTGCTGTGTCCAAAAATCCGCCTCTGTGGGGTTTTTTTTTAAACACAGAGATCATATCATCTTAATCCTTTGTGCTTGTTCATCTTGCTGGAGGTTAGGCCACTGGGTCTGACTATCAGAGGAGATGTTGTGAAAGAGATCAGTGATTCTCAGAAGAGGGTCTACAGGGATCCTGAGCAGAGACTCAAAACAACCTGAGAATAGAGTTCTTACTTAAAATTTGATTTTATTTTTTCGCCCCAGTCTAGATGGTAACAAATAATGATTGGAAGACTGAAAGATGGTAAGTCCCACCTTTTAGAATTATTAACCTGTAGATCTGAAACCGATTTTAAACCAGTTATCTAATTACCTCATATCTCTGCCCAATTTGACTTACATGACTTACAATAAATACAGAGAAATTGCTGCTTTTCTTTGTCTTCCAATACAATAGATTGAATTTCTCTGTATTAAAGTTGGACATAACACATTTCACATTCTGCTTTCAAATACTGTGATTTTACTACATGTCTGATTATGGAGTACCCCAGGAATTAATCATCAGTCCCGTCATGTTGAATTAAGTGGAATCGAAAAAAAATAACGGTTGAAGTACTTTCCCTTATCTTTTGCCATGGGCAGTCATGTAATGGTAACATTACTTTGATAAGGTTTGCTAATATGAAACACCTCTTCTCTGTCAGAAGTATTAACGTATCTAATCCACTTCATTGTGTCATATTCACTAGACTCCAAGTAGTTTCTGGATAGTTTTTTCCAGCTTATGAAGAAGCCAAAACCGTATCATAGACAAATAGGTTGTGTTACCAAATGTTATATAAAAAAATTAATCAACTTACTTTTATTTCTGACGATGTTCAAACATCCACATGATATAATTAAAGGTGCTGGACCAATGTAGTATGGACCTTGAGCTGACATGGTTTTGTCAAACTGTTTCACAATTGTTTCTTTTTCAAATTTTAAACAGTTGATTGAGTTTTGGGGGATGAATTGGTCTGATTCAACACTGCCATGGTCAGCTGGAAAAATCATCATTATTACATTTTTTGTTGAGCTTTTAAATAGATCCAGCAGCTTGTCCCTCTAATGAAAAACAATGTGTTACATACATTCAAATATATTGAGGATGTCAAAAGTACAAAGAATTATCTTCAAGGTCATAAACTAAGCTTTGAAAAGCAATCGCATCTATTGATTTAGCTGGTGCTAATGGACCTGTTATTCACATCAGAAATTTCAGTCAGCTCAGAGCATAAAAGCATTTACAATTGATATATAATGAGGTGTTTTTGGTAAAGTGAGATAGGGGGATTGATATTAACAGATGTAGCCCGGCATGGCTGGATCTGCTGGGAGTCCTGTTTTGATCACAGCAGGGTCGGCTTGCTGAATGCCATGGAAGCAGAATCTACAGCTGTGCTGTTCCAATCGGAGGCTCTTTTGATCAGACTCTCTTTAGAATACAGAGACATCTTCAACAATGAGCAGGGAGATGTCAGTCTGCTGGGGTTTATGGATTTTTCAAAGAGCACGAGTGGGATAAGACTTGTTTTCAAAGGAAATTTTTACTTTGAACAGTAGGCAGTGCACTTTGTTTTTCTTTAAGCAGATGCTAATATGTGTACAACTATGACACAAAAAACCCACACACAGATGAAGACATGACAAGAGCATACCCCATCACAAAACCAGCACAAACAATTAATACTTCCTTGTTACATTCACCATGACAATCTGATCCATTCTATCATAATAATCTATTATGTCTTTCAGGATAAAGACGCCAGTTGCTCATGAACTAACAGGTTGCACAAGTAAAACACTATCTAGATGATGAAGAATCAAATTTGTTATGAACCAAACCTATGTCCTATGAATTTTGGCTATACAAATAGAATTTGATTGCATAAGCAAAAGTTTGCAATGGCAAGAAACTGTTTACACTGAATGAGTGTGAAAATTCTTATCTCCTAACACAAAAGTTAATACGGTGAAACCTCGACTTACGAACGTCTATACTTGCAAACTTTTCGAGATACGAACCGGAGATTCAAGATTTTTTTGCCTGCTCTTACAAACCAAATTCGAATTCCGAACCCGAGCCTGGAAAAATTAAAAGGATTTCCCTGGCCATTACGTGTGACCAGTGAGCGAGTCTCTCAGAGCGTGTCAGGTTATAAATAGTATATAATTATAAAATTTAAAATGTAAGAAAAAAGTAGAGTAGCAAAGTGCAGTGTAGTGAACGTAGAAATTAAGCATACGGTACGTGATTCTCCCACTCAGCCCCTCCCACTTCCCGTCTCTCAAGCGCCTACGTCACGTCTTTCAAGGTAAAGCGCTTAAAAGTTTTTGGTAATTGATTTTTTAATTCTTATCTATTGTTATGGTTTTCTGTGTGTGTACTTTGTTACTGATTTTACGGTGTTTTAAATGGAGTAATAGGGCAAAAGGGGTGACTTTAGGGATAGGTCGGCACGCATTATTTGCTTTTACTAATTAATTCTTATGGGAAAAATCGCTTCGACTTACGAACGTTTCAGCCTACGAACCCGATCACGGAACGAATTAAGTTCGTAAGTCGAGGTACCACTGTAGTAAACATAGCTGCAAAACCGTTTCTCAACAGTATGGTCTTTTGGCTGTAAAAGCGTACTCTCCTGGCTATATTCCAAATTCAACAGAATAAAAAGAATGTAAAGGTCTTGCAAAAGTCAAGAGATTAATATATTCAAGATGCTTTGCCTATATCAAAAATCGCCAACTTGGTTTTTCTGTACTTCACCAAGGGCCAGGTGTGGAAACTATGAAACTGTGGAAACTGGAAACTATGTGTAAATGAACTTAGTGTTCCATGGATGTTACATTATTCTGCTACTTTGTAACATTTTTTTCCTAAGTAACTATAAAGAATAGTGTCCATTAGCTCTTATATTGCAAGATAAAGCATGTAATGTTTAGTATCGTAATTTTTGTGACATGCAAAATAAGGCCAATATTATATATCCACACATATAACACATTTGTTGTTAGAAATTAGTTGTTCATAAGCAGTTTCTAGGATTTTTTGGGATTAGGCGGTACTACAAAAAATGATAGCTAGGCTGCTTAGAGCCAATTGGATATTGACACGGAGAGGCTAAACCTGTGGCAATATAGTAGGACCTCATTACACGATTCAGGAAGCTGGGACTCAGGGGGTAGAGCAGGGTGCCCACTAATTGAAAGGTCAGCCGTTTGATCCCTTTCTTCTCTGGTCCTGAGGATATACTTGTGGGTGAATTGTAGTGCGTAGCACTTAGAGTTGTCAACAAGATATAGTCTAATTGCCAAATGACAATTAGACTACATTTTGTTGACAAAGTATGAGGCACAAAAGATAAGTTTCGGTTTGCCCAAAGCACATTGTATTTTGCTAGCATCAGGTAATACTGAGCATTGGAGCAGCACTAAAAGAGAATGTGAGACTTCAGTAAAACAAGTTCAGTAAACAGTTCTGATGACGAGAGAGTTCTCCCAGGACCCGTAAATAACGAAGTCGTACAGAGGGGACATCTTGTATAGCCCCTTTCTAAGAAGTCAGCTTTCCGCTCACAGCTCTGTCACACCAGGATCCTTCCTGCCATCAAATTATGACCCCCTTTCTTAAAACTGGATTTAAATTTGCACACTGACTGCACAGGCTCTGAAATGATAATCCTGTCATGTTGCATTTGGGCTCAGTTAAATTGACTGCACTTGGGTTTTGTCCCAGTAAGAACCGAAAGGAGAGATCTGAGCACATGGGCGCTCAGCAGATGTGAACAGGATTGTAACTGTTCTCAAATGTTTTTTATTTGGACATTATGCATTGACAGTCCAATACTGCGTTTTTTATTCAAGTCATAGTTGGACTGGATATTTTGAAAATTAAATTGAGAGCACTCAAAGGTCATTTGTGTGACAGAAAATTGATTCCCATTCAAAATTGTGTGGCTGTGACTTCAGTGCAAAATTGTAAAAAAAAAAAAGCCTCTCCCTCCACAGAATGGATTAGATAAAGACTGATACACTAATAGCACTTTCATTCTCATTACAGCAGTCTTTGCTTGCTTGTGTGTGTGTGTGTGTGTCAGTGTGTGTCAGTGTGTGTGTGTGTGTGTGTGTATTTTTTTTTTTAATGAACTGTGCAATGTGGGGAATGTGCATATGGAAATGTGGATCAGTAGACGGTATCGCGGTGATGATTGGTGAAAAGGGACGTGTCTGAGAATCTTTCATAACAGTGAAAGTAGGTGAGACGAGAGATGGAAGCTGCACATTTGGATGAAAGTCTGTGAGAAACCAATAGTGCTGTTTAATTTTGGGATGGTACTCTGTCAAAAGGCCGGCTCTGTGACAGAGTCTGCTATTAGTGCTGTGCAGGTGGGGGAGGTTGAAACTCACATTGGCGTTGGCCATCTATTTCATATTGAACTCAGGCAAAGTCACTTTTACTGTTTCATTATTGACACAAAATGTACACATTCACACTCTTAATGTGTGTATGTGTTGTAGTAAAGCTTTGTACAACATTGATTTCTCATGCCTGATGGATTATTTTCATCCAAGTTGACTCATTCGGCCGATCACATCTCCTCCTTAAACCCTTTAAAACTCATTGACAGTCAGTTAAAGAAGGAAAATTCTGTGGATATAATTATGTAATTCAGCTTGCAGTGTAAATGCTAAATGATCAATTCACTGCTTGAGTGCTCAGACTGACTTTATGTGTAGTTTATAAGCTTTACCTGCACATTATTTCATACTGTAAATTCATTCCCAGCTGCTCACACTAAACCAAGTTATCTGCATTGTTTACACTGCTGTGTGGTTCAAATGAAACTTGAATCTTTCAAACCCCCCTTTTCAGGCCTGAGCAGCGTCAGATTGAGCCAGAGCCTGTAAATACACTTTTTGTTTGGCCGTAAAACTGCACAACTGTTTTGACGTGAGAGAAACGACTTTTCTCATGGGGGTTGGGTGGTTACAAAGCTGTGAGATTCTCATTTATGAATCATAAATAATAATAAAAAAATCTAATTACGAACTATAATGCCACTATGAGGATTATTCAGATAATCTCGACCTGATTTTTGCCTCACAATCAGTTTGACATAATAAGAACTGTCAGTTTAAGACTGCAGTATGTACGTTGCGAACCGCCCCCTCCCTCCTGCTGGCTGTCACTCAGTGCCGCGGGGAGGTGGAGCTTGGAGGCAGGGTATGAGTGGAGATGAAATGGAGGGGTAGTGACATGAAACTGAAACTGAAAGCTAAGTCTGTTCTCCTCTCGATCTTACATACTGCACTAATTTAGAACTAATTGACACCAGTATGCAAGACTGTGAGACTGATGGAAAATGTACAATATTTTTTTGTTTAAATTTATGTATGTGTGTATCATTTGATTGAGTCATATACCAAAATCTGTTTAAATTGAAAAACTGTGCTTCTTGTAGCAAATGTTGTTATGCAATTAAAATGCAATTAATTGTGATTAATTAATTACAAAGCCTCTAATTATTAGATTAACTTTTTTATTGAGTCCCACGCCTAGTTTTTATATGTACAGGGGGTCCTCGAGTTACGACGGAGATCCGTTCCTGAGAATGTGTCGTAACCGAATTTCGACGTTAGTCGGAACATACATTCATTGTGCCATTGTGCATACATTGTGCCACTAGATGTCACTATAACACCACCCTACAATAAGAGTTTACTATGGTGAATTGCCTTTTGTCACTGTAGGGGTTGATATCGCGAGTGTAATGAGCATTTCCTTTAGATATCTGATATCAACCGTGTAGACCCTGTGTTGTGAATAAACCTACGGTATTGCCACGATCCCGAACCCATCTGTGTCCGTGTACATCTCCTTACCGGCTGCCGCTGCACCCCACGCCAGCCGTCCATTTCACATAAGTAAACACAAGGCAGAGTAGCCTAGCTGTGCTGTGGAGGTGTTGGAGAGCCGGCAGGCGCGCTGAGAGACAGAGAGAGCGCTCACCAACTAGTTCCCGTGCCAAGTCTGTACATATTTAGGGAGCAAACCGCTTAAGCCGAAACAAGGAAGTTCACGGGAGATGTGTTGTAACCACGAAAACGACGTAACTCGCAACCGTCGTAACTCGAGGACCCCCTGTATTTGTTAGTTCTAGTATATATACTTGGTTATCTCAGTGGACAACAATTTGTTTTTATCTAAGAGATAATCTCATCATTGAGCACGTCAGCATTAATAATCTAGCACCGGTGTTATGGATTGGGAAAGGTTGCCGTCATGTAATTGAAAAAGGAAGCTTGCATCCTAATTCATTGAGGCCAGTTCCAACCTTTTTCCAGGAAACCTGTCATTGCCAACGGACAATGCTGACTGCAAGCAAATTGCTTTTCCAAGGATTCGCCAAGCTCCTTTTATTTGCAAGGCCAGTAGCGTTGCATGTTAACTCCTTTCCAATAGCTACACTTAATATCTGTTGCCTGAATACTGACAGTCCCGATGTATAGCCTGAAGCTTTTGAAATAATCAGATTTTCCGACCCTAGTCTTTTCATAGCCTGTGTGAAGTTTTAGTTTTTTTGCTACATTTAAGTTTATCTTTTTGATACTGACCTCAAATGCTTCATCACCATGGCAACAATAGATGTAAATAATTGTGCTGTAGTGTTTAGGTCCATCTGGCCAAATTAAGTTAATTATAGTTTGAATATTGATCCATCAACGGAAGAAACCTGAGCAGTAAGGCATATTGGGATCAAACAGGTTATCCATCACACTAGTGTCCATTTATTTCAATTCTGACCTACACTTCTTTTCGTAGCAGTTGAGTTGCTTTCTACCATCAAATGAACCTATGACCTGTCTTCACTCTCTGACTGGTCATGTTTGGTACTTAATGAAACTGTTATCTCAGCAAATATAACCCATCAATGTTTAAAGTTTTTTTTGTCTGTTTATTTGTTGAGGACCATTAGGGATATCATTAAAATTAAACATGCAAATATATATTTATAGTGGAGAATAATCCTTCTCTACTTTCTCCACCTATTAAACAACCTCCCATTTGTTAAATTGAAAACTCCTGACTTGTCTCCGCTGCTTTGTTAGCCACTCCACCATGATGACGAGGACATAAACATTGTTGATGTAAAATAGGGTTAAGACAGTAAGCCGTGATTGCTGCGTTTGTGTGCTAATCACCAACACCGAGCTGTTATTGTCGGTTGAGTGGCTGAAGGTTAATGAGGTGTTTCATACTTAATCACCACCATGATTAGCCAAATGTTGAAGCACAATGGATCACTGA
The DNA here is from genome assembly GCA_016785345.1 of Trinectes maculatus. Lineage (NCBI taxonomy): Eukaryota > Metazoa > Chordata > Actinopteri > Pleuronectiformes > Achiridae > Trinectes > Trinectes maculatus. Next base: position 11,006 of record JAFBJQ010001448.1, read on the forward strand.
ATCCAAAGTGTGGTAGGAAATGATTTTGAATTAAGCCCACAACAAAAGAACCATCAACATGTAGACAATATTTTCCATTGCTTTTTATATAGTATATCCACTCATAGTTACACATAAAAGATGACACCAAATCTGCTCTTACACTGTCTGTCTTCATCTGTTAATTGTTTTGAGGACAGTTGATTTAGTCCTTTATCTATGGGCTTTATTTCTGAATGTTTCTTTCTTGTAATTAATTGTACAGGTGTGTCAGAGGTCAGAGGTGGATGATTCTGCCACTAATACAACAATAATAAGAAAGTATGAGCATGAAAACACTATGACAATAATAATAATGACATGAAAGACGTTAAGGACATTTAAAAACATCATAAGATATTGCATATTTTCTAATTATATTATTATATCTGGTGTCCTTAGGAGTCCTCAATTATTCCTCATAGTTAGTTCAGGATTAAGATTTTTAGTTTGGGATCATCTCTCTGTATCCAGTGATTGCAAGTGTCTGTGTAGTCGAGCAGTGGACTCTTATGTGAAACCAAGTTCAACCCGGTGTGGCTGAAACAGTGTGGCAACTGTACTGTCTGGAAAGTGGATAATTAAACCCATCACTAATGGGGGTTGACCACTAATACTTACATACTTACACAAGTCAGACTGCAGGTAATACCACAGACACTTTCCATCAAGTAGTGCATGTAGTAAAGGGGCTGCAGATACACACACATACACACGCATTCACGAGTGCGCGCACACACACACACACTTTCTCTCTCACAAACACACACACACACACACACACACACACACACACACACGCACACACACAAACACACACACACACACTGTCATGACTCATCCCTTTTATCCTCGGTGTTACACACAGTCAGGTCTGTTTGACACATCTTGGGGCAAAGCACTGCAGCCAGACACAGATTTAACTTTCCCTCTGCTCAACAAAGACTTGGCCTGTGTGTGTATGTTGTTTGTGTGGGTATGTATGTTTAATTGGTACACAACACCTGCCACCATTACAAGGCAATTAGACTCTCCTTCTGCAATTAGAGAAGGACTCTCCTTCTCTTCAATGCACTGTAGTACATACAGCTATATGCCGGCTGCTCTGTGTTTCTGCCAGTGTCACTCTGTTTATTCCTGTCTGAGTCACTTTATTCAGTGACTCCTTTCTCTTATTGTATAAAATGTTTACTGGAGACATGACATTACAATGTGAAATGCAGGATATTAACTACAATGATGCAATTATATGGAAATGTGTAAAGACGCAGGATAAAATTGCATTTCCTATTTATGACCACTTTGGTACATTTTGTGGCAGTGGTACTCTAGCATTATGGGATTTTTAAAAAAATATACAGGCATTGTAGTGGTCTTAAATGTATATGGATTTTTTTCTGTTTGATTATTTACATATTTCTTAAAATCCAGCAAAAGGTTTGAAAAACGTACCTAAACGTGACTTCAGTCGCTGTTTTTCTATTTTCCTTCCTGCTCTCTATTAACTTCCCTCTATTCGCCACACCAACTCTCTGCTTTCTGCCTCCCTCTGTCATGCAGCCGAAAACACCTTTTCCCAACACAGTTCGCCAATCATGAGGCTCTCCAAATGTTCCCTTCACATCCCTGCTTATCTATTATTCGTTTGGCATCAGCTGAGCAGCAGGATGGATGTTGCCATTTTGCCCGGTCTAACCTCCTAGGGTACATTCATGGGCAAGTACCCTTTTCCTCCCCTCACGCAATCCTTTTTTTTCTTTGGAGAGTAATTGCACCTCTGTGAAGACACTGTTCTCACTCAGCAGTCCATGATAGCAGGAAGAGGAAAGACAAGAAAAAGTTGACACAGAAAGGCATTTTTAAATATATATAGTGGAGTACTGGTTTCTTATGGCCTTTTTTCTGCTTGGTCTGTAAAGTAAAGCATTTTCTCAAACGTAAACTAGACGGTCTTTGTACACAAATGTGCCTTCTTTGCAGAGGAATGATAGTGATTCTCTCCTTCTTTTGTCAGAACACTGTAATTTCATAGCCGGACCGCACTGTGCTGGTTTTCATCGTCCCTTTCTGGAGGTGGGGGGTGGGGGGAGCCAACCACTGTTGACCTAAATGTGGCTCTCATTAAAATGGCCTGCACACTATGGGGAGGAGTAGCTGTCCTCTTCCTGTCTTTTTCCTCCTTTCTTTTTTTCATCTGATGGCATACAAGTCTTTATTTGGTGTTTTTTGCCTCTCTCGCCATATTTTTTGTTGGATATTTTTTCCCCTCTCCATTTTCTTTATGTCTCCACTTTCAGCCCCTCCTTATTTTTCTTCTCATTTTCTTCCCCATTTCTTGACTTTAGAGGCTCAGTGTTTATGTATAGGAGTTACAACAGAAGGAATTTGCAGAAGGCCAGAGAGAAAAACAAAGTTACAGCACATCGATGAAACAAATGACTCCGCCTTAGCATCATACATGTCATTTTCTTTCTCATGTGTGATCTTCAGAATTGAAGTTGCAACTTTTTACCTGCTGTAATACGATGCTCCCCGTCCCAGCCTGCTGAACATGATTTACAGTTAACAGGAATATTGAGATTTCGTGACCTACTTTTTCAGCCTCTGTAGGAAAAAGATCTATACACTACAGTAGAGTAATGAGAGGGGCACAAGTGTGGTTCCCCGCCTGGAAGACAAAATTATAATGTACAGAGCAGAAAGTAAGGTGGAGTGAAGCAAAGAAAAAGAGCCATAACCGTCTGGAGCTTGGCTTATACCCATACAGGCTACAAGCAGCGTGGAATGGTGCAGACAAAGGGCTTGGCGGAGGAATGACAAATACATAGCTTCCTTATATCCTGTTATTCAGTGTAATGTAAATAGATGGTGGAGGGGTGTCTCATATTGCAGTGTGATGTATTGGGTATATATTAGCAAAGAACAGGAACAGGGCATTGTCTATGGTGAAATGTGTAATGTACCATAGCTGATGCATCTGGAGATGGTGTCCATATGTTCCTGTTTATGCTTTCACTTTGTGTGTGTGTGTGTGTGTGTGTGTGTGTGTGTGTGCGTGTGTGTGTGTGTGTGTGTGTGTGTGTGTGTGTGTGTGTGTGTGTGTGTGTGTGTGTGTGTGTGTGTGTGTGTGTGTGTGTGTGTGTGTGCGTGTACTCTTGTGTATGCATTCACGTGTCTCTCGGTTAGGACATGAATAAGTCTTTGTGTGCAGTCACGGCCAGCAGTGAGCAGTGAGCAGTGAGAATGAGCACGACATCAAGGAGTAATCAACATTTTAAATCAAAACTTCATCCTTATTAATGATTATTTTCATTCATCATCATATTCATCATTAATCTACTGAATATCTTTTCCTCTAATTTGACTCATTATTCATCTTATAAATAAACTGTCCTCCTCGCAAGTTTGCGTGGTCCAAAGTGACATTGTTCACAATGTGGTGGCGGTGTATGTAATATATATGGTTCAGCATCTAAACTAACAATATCAGGTTATTTTAGTTGTTAGTTCCAAAGAGTTGTCAATATGTAATTATTTGGTGATTAGAGAGCGTGAATAGAGATTATTTTGTCCTAATCAAATAAATAAATAATAATAAAAAAAGAATAAGGAACTCACAAAGACACAAAAAACCCAATATAAATTAAAGTGCTGCTGGGAGGCTCGTCATACTTGTGTGACTGTTTCATCAAAGGGAGATGTGGGCTTGTGGATTGTTTAGTTGTGGGTGGCATTTATAACAGTGAAACCAGTTTGTGGCAAAGGTTGTTGTGAGACAATCTGAAAGTGAAAACCCTCAAACAGTTTTACTATACCTTGTCCATATCCCCTTCCTCAGCTGACTGATTGCACAGACATCATCTCTCTCCCCTGTTTTGCAAGAATTTCAGTAAAAGTAATATTTTTTCAGCCCTCATTTGCTCCAACTCATTTTAGTCAGTGTTTGAAGTGCACACAGAGTTGCATAGAAAACCCTTAAGTACCAATGCTAACAGCAGCGTAGGAGTTGAGTCAATCCTACGCAGAAGTATAAACCAGGCTTGGCTGCCAAAAATGCCATTATAGTTCATCTGTCTCTAACGTTAATCCAACCCCCTTCTTTCTGTACATATCCTGCCTACTGCTGTGGTCAGGCAGGAAGAAGAGTGTTTTCATGTGTCTTTGTGCATGCACGCTTGCGCTGTATGTCTAAATCGTAGTAACTAAATTGAAACAATAAATCATGTTTAATCCTCTCTTTGCCTTCCAAGTATCTACCACATGTTTTTTTGGGTAGTAAAAGGCTATAATTGCTGGGTCAGTGCCTTTTGGACATTACAAGTACGGTTACCGAGCTGAGGGTTGAGTGCGCTGTCCATCGGGATGTGGTACGCAGTGACCTGGATGGGTCCAGTGATGGTTTCCCTCATGATCTCAAAAGCAATCTATGAGCTGGGTTCCTCACCTGGGAACTGAGCCTGCCACTGGCCGATAAGGGCACAGCCGACTTCTTAACCACGCCAGTGCTCATTACCTCACGCTAGATCAAATCCCCAAAGGGTCTCAGCTCCCCTCTGAGTCCCTTTCTTTAGCCTTTTGGCAACTCGTTTGAAATGAAAGTGGAATGCCTCACCTGTGGAACTGGAGCTGAAGGGACAGCAGGTGGAAGGAATGCCATACCTTCACTCATCCATGTTCTCAAAGTTGTCATTTTGCAATTTTTTATACAATATGCTTCCTCACAGTATCCTTTCATCTCCCTCCTTTTTCAGTCTCAGCAGGGTTTTTTTTTGTACAGTCAGTGCCAGAACCTAAGGACATTAAGAAATTTCATATGGCACCTCCTGCCTGGACAGCTTGACCCTGAAAGAAATAAAAGCTGTGTCCACGTCCTGTAGGTCAGTTCTATATGAGGCAGCACAGATATAATGTTCTATGAAGTCCTGACCTCTCACAGATATGACATGCAGTGGAGACATTGAGAAAATTGTCTGGCTTGGCCAGCAAGACTTTTTATCAAGCCTCTTGTATGCAACTTGTGTCAGTTCAAACTTAAACACATTTTACACTAGTTATTAAAGTGATCTCTATATGGATAATTACAATCAACCCATTTAAATATTTAATTGAAAAAGTCTTGTTGCCATCTCTCATCTATCTAGATTGTGATCAGATTGGAAAACAAAAAGTAGTGACCAAAATCATCACATTCATCAGTATTATCGCCCTGTTTTTAACGTGTGCTACAAATGTTTAAAAAGTATGTACAAAATTACAGTATATACTAATCTAATATTGCATGGTGAAAAGTTACTTTTCTAGCTCTTGAGAAGGACAGTGACAGGGTCACACAAACACACATACACACAAACTAAGGAATTTGGTCATTTATTTACAATGTTACTACAAATATAAAAAGGTTTATTGATAGTTAGATCCATGTTTGATTATAAAAGATGAAATAAAATAACATTTTATATTAGTTTCTTGAGTCAGGACACTCCTGTACTGATTATCAATAGCTAAAGGCATAAGAGCTAAAGATGATATATGACTGAACCAACCAAAGTATGTATCCAAAGAAAGGAATAGATTCAAAACAGGACAACACACCATTAATCCACATTAAAGATCATTTTAACACAAATATTAGAGCGAAAGATGATCCAGCTATTGGCTTTCAGGTGCATTAGCCAGGCTTTCTGTTGGTCACATGAGACCAATGATCTTATGTAAATGGAAAGTGTATCTGTTTTAGAGTTCTGGGTGCAGCTGGCAATACAGCTCACCATAAGCAGATCACATAAATGTATTCAAGGCAAACATGGAGATGTGTGTTAAGATAAAGTAAACAAGCCAGGGGAGTGCAGAGATATTTTCATATTAGCCGGAATGCTGAATGCCCTGTCAATTGCTTATACTTAGTTTTCCTATCAGGCTCTTTATTTTTAAATGGCTCTGTGGGAGTGGTGTTTATGGTGCCTGGCACCAGGTGAATATTAAATAGGCAAACACAAGAGCTTTCCAGCAAAGATAAAGCAACAAAGTTGCAAACAGGAGCACCCCATTTCTCAAATCAGCCTTCATCCATTCGCTCACATCCTTTTCCAAAATCATTTCATGCTGCTGAAGAGTGAGGCAAGATGTTAAGCGCTGTGGGTATGGATCAACTCTTGGCTGATAAATTACCCATAAGGAGTGCATCTAAGCTTCTTTTGCCATGGTGCTCAGGTAGATAACTGCACAAACACCTGAAGTCTGAAGTTTTTCCTATTTTCCTTTATTTTTATTCAGTAAGCACAACTTCTCTGAAAGCCTCATTTACCACTGTGCCTCAAACCCATCATTCCAGAAAACTTTTAGTGGTATGAAGAGGTGAAGATCTGTGGTGTGTGAAATCCAGGATAATGCTGGTTTAGATGATTGGTCAAAAGATTTACGTGACCAACATTTGAAACAATGTGATGACTTTGTCCTCATGCAGCTCCACTCGGTGTGATTGTTGTTGTTTTTTTCAGAGGTAGGATTGTTTTATCCATGCTACAAATAGCGTATCTTAATTTTTCCATTCAAGAGGCATCGTGCTGTGAATTTGCCTGGTGAAATACGATGTGCTGAGGTAAAGATGCAGTGGAATATCTAAGGGGCAAAGAAAAAGCACGTCTTTTTGGCTTCAGTGGATTTGATTTATATGGAAATGATTTGTACAGTATTAGACTTTCAACACCCCTCAAAGTTGTTTTGATGTTTCAAGGTTTGAACTTGAACAAGACTGCCACGATAAAGGGAAAACAGCATTTCTAGTGACGATGGTGCAAAATTGTCCTGTTTTAGTAATCAGTGGTAAATAATATGGTAATGATGAACAGCGTTCAGTCTTTCATCTTTGTCACTTGTGAAGGTCAGGGACGCGTAATTCTTTGACTTCTATATTTCTGTTTTTTCTTTCAGTAATTGCTGCGGAAGATTTCAAAAACCTAATGACAAACTGAACAAATCAAACAGCTCTTCACTTGATGGAATCCACACTTCATTGCTGTGTTTGATGTCATTTGAGTGTCTCAGGCAGTGATAGTGGGCTGAATGACTGATGGTAGATTAGTTGAAAGAGAGAAAGCCCATTGGTTTACTATCTTCAAAATCTAATTCCATGTATTCTCAAAGGTTTTTTGAATATGCGGTGCTGAGTATGAATGCCATACTCATTGTAACTGGAGTGTAGCAGTGAATAAAAATAAGGTGGAAATAATCCCTGTGGTGAGATGCAAAACAATGGTACGAGTTGTTGCTGTTCTATATGTTAAAACTAATAATACAAGCGGAAATGGATTTAAAACCCTGGTACTGGAGCGATGTTAATTCCCCAAAGAAATCAGACAAGATTACTTTTTTCGAGCAACAGATGTATGATGATTAGAAGGGAAACATGTCCGCGATGGTTTCTTCTCCCATCCATTCTGTTCAAACAAAACATCCCATTAATGATGTCTTACCATAGTTTACCGGGTACAAGTGCTGCAGATTTATACTTACCTATCTTACAATATATTTAAGTGTATATTTTAGTCAACTCTAATAGTTTCAATGTATGGGCTACTGTATAAGTTACATGATAAAAGCATGTCTACTCCTGGAAGTAAGGGTCTATAACATTACATTATGTTGCATTACATGATGATCTGCATCAGATAAATTGTTTGACAGGTGACCAAATTTTTTACCTGGCAGACAATCTGTATGTACGTCACTGCCACTACATCACTTTATATTGGACTACATCCCCACATCAGCAAGGGGGGTTCTCTAATCTGAGCCACCATGGAAAACTAACCTCCAACTGCCATTCAACTCCCGACAGGGACCTGGGGTAGAATAAGTCCTTAGTGTGTAATTGCTGGTCACAAATGGCGGCTATGGGTTAGAATGTAATGTAATTTGGCAGTCATGACTAGTTGTTTGCCAACCACCATATAACAACAGAAGAACTAGAACGTAATTCTTTGGGCAGTAACCATTTCCTTTGCAGTTACCCCATCTCCTTTGATATTCATGGTTGCCGCTACATGACAACCGATGGCTTTGATCTTTATGTTACATCATCCTTTTTTACACCTAATGTACAAAGCAGCAGTTACCAGGTTAATTCACTTCTACAGGTAAGAATACAAATCACAGCTTGGAGAGAAGCTGCAAGATAAAGACCTGATACCTTTAGCAGAGCAAACTAATCCAGGTTAACTTCTGCAATTAAACTCAGAAGAAGGAAGACAAGATTCCAAGGTCAAAAATAAAGCCACAGATGGATAATCAATTCTGCAAGTCTTTCCAGAGACCTTCAGAATTCAAGCACAAAAAAACAAAAAGGTTTCCAAGGATGGTTCATCATGACACTGTTATCCATCTAGTTGAAAGGCCCGAACAGCCCCTGATGGAAGGACAGACGGACATGACCGATCAGGTCATCATTTTAGTACCTGAGATGGAGCTACACAACCTCATGGCTGAGAAGGATCAGAAGATCTGTGATCTGAAAGGAGAGCAGGATGACCTTAACAACCAGATTAAACAGGTTAAATATTACCTAATGAAGACAAACCAGGAGAGGTTTTACGTTGCTGGTTTGGTGTCACAGGCGGAAAATATTTTAGAAGCTGCTGCTCAAAAAATCCAGAATCTTCAGAAAAATCTGAAAGCAGAAAAAGAAAAGAGGGCGGATACGGAGATAAGTCTAGCCAAAGAAGAAGTGAAAACCTCTACAGCTGAAATTGCACTGCTCCAAGCTAAAAATATCCTGGAACAATCGCAAAAGAAATGGGAGGAAGACAGGTCTTGTCTTGTGGAGGAGCAAGAGAAGGCAGTCTCAAGCCTAAGAGCAGCACTGACCAAGGCTCAAGAAGATCTGGAGTCAGAGCGATGCTTGTGGTCTCAGGAGAAATCAGAGTTAACCGAGTCCCTCAGGACCATCCAACAGGCTCTGGAAGAGGATGAGAAGGGGAGAAACAATTTCTGTGATCAAGTGACAGAGAGAATCGTGAGTCTGGAACAAAGTTTGCAAAAGGTGACAGGGCTTACAAACATATCAAAGGAGAAATTTAAAGGGAGACGATTCCTCCAGGTCTTTAAGAGATCTGACAGGAGTCGGCCTCCCTCTGAGCTCTAAACCTTCAACCCTACCTTACCCCATCATCCCATACTCTCAATTCAGACATCCTCTTCTAAAGCAAGACGTCACATTAGTGATCACTACAGCCTCAAAATGTTAGAACATTCTAAACCACTCACTTCTCACTGATAATGAATGTTACTTATGAGTACTGATGTGATAATGTAGCAATGACTACTGAGTTGTAGAGGTGGGCGATATATATCGTTTACGATACTATCGTCAATGTTGTTTTGACAATGTGCAATTTTACACTATCGAGTATTTATACTATCTGTAAAAGAAACCAAACGAAAGAAAATTTTAAAGAAAATTAACAAGAGCTGTTGTTCTGAAACACTGTGTCCATAGATGTCCTGTAAGCAAGAAGAGTTTTAACTGCATTTTTGTTTTAAAAAAAGGACATCAGATTATCGCTATTGAATATTTTTTTTAAAAAAATACAGATTTTTTTTTGCCCATATCACCCACCCTTTACTGAGTAGCAGGTTAGAACAATGTCATGTAATGTAAATGTGTTTTGGAATTTAAAATGTTCATGATGAACTGGAAAATAAAGACTTGCACGAAAAGTTTTTAAATGCAAAGAAGTTCAGTAGAGTTGTGACTTTTGTACATGTGTTGTCCACTATCAATTTTTCTTTCTTGTAGCTCTTGTTGAGAATTAATGGTTCCCCAGTTCTTCTTGTCGACAGACTTGTAAAAAGTAACAGATCTTTTTGCTCAACCCAGTTTGTTTTAATTTTAACATGAAAACAAGGACTTCTAGAGATTTTTAACCCTAACACTAACAATGTTTCGGAATAATTTACTGTGATGAGTAAAATACATAATCTATTATTAGTTGTGACAGTCAAAATGTTGACTTAAACTTGTTATTATGGTATTAAAAACTGATACATGGTTTAAAGACAATCGAACAACACCATCTGCCCTTATACTGGTCATCTCAGACAGTGGCCAAACAACACAACTAGTAGCATAAAAGCTGTCTGTCACCTCTTTAACCTTGAACCAATGACTATTTAATGACTGACATTTAAGTAATAGTTACTCCGGGGAACTTGTATGAGTGTCGGCTAGGTGAGAAAAATCACAAAATGTCTCACTCTAAGAGTTACACCTGACTGTAAATTGTTCTGTCAAAGAGTGAAAGTTTGTAGATAAGTCCATCTCCCAGCAGTGCAGGTTCAATCTCTTGTCCTGCTGCAGTCTTATTATGTGGGCTAGCAAGTTTGTGCGGTCACAGCCAGCACAAAGGCGCAGGATGGAAATAAAAGGAAGGTTTGTGTGGTTTCTCTTTATAGAACGTTTTCTAGTCCTCAAGTTCGTCTTTGCTTTGTAAGGATTTAATCAGTGATAAATTATCTTTCAGAGCAGCGAGCAGGGACGTGTCTCTGAGCTGTCTTTTTTCCATTCATTGATTTCAGCCTCTTCTTTTCTGTCTCCCGCGTTGATGTCATCTGTGTGATAGAAAGTAATCCAGACTGGAAAAGCCTGTGCTGTCACTTGTTTATACACCAGATGCCAAATTAATATTCATTAATATACAAATGTTGTTAAGTTTTCATTTGGAATAACTGAACTGTGAAGCCCAAAACCTATTGGCACAGACTTGACCATGTTTTAATAAGAAAATTCTGATTTCTCCCAGTATTTGTCTGACACAAACACCCTGCTGTGCTTTCTCAATAACATGCTTCTCTGAATTCCGTCTTAGACAGCATTTGGTAGAAATTAATCAGGCAATCACATTTTGTTGTTTTTTTGCATAAGAATTTGTACGTTGTGGATTCATACAGTAGATTAGTGTGCTGCTGGGATCTGTGATGGATGTGATTAGCCTGGATACCGCATGTTTCGCAGCACGAGACAGAATCAGAGTCCTGAAAAACATTAACAAGCTGCAGTCAGGGCCGCCACAGCTACCGATTCTGTGAAAAAACAAACCCATATTTGATGAGGTAAACCCTTTTTAACTGTAGTAATATCACATGCATTTTTCATGTATTATTTAAGAACTGAAAACATATTAAACCATTGGGTTTAACTATAGGGACCTAGTCCTGGGGAAAGTTCCAGCAGTTGAAAGTAGAATTACTGACACACTAATGTCAGAGGCACAGGAGCTCAATTCCAGAGAAAGATACATTTTTGACAGTTGTATTGATTTATATTCTTATTTTTTGCCATTTATATCTGTAGATAGATTTGGCCCCTTTTCTCTGATGGATATTCCATTATATTAGTTTTTGGAGACACAAAAAATGCAAGTGATGGGTTTTCTGTTGAACTGCTGATACTTTCCTCCCATCGCTTTCTTGGCCTGACAGATCATTTGGAAGATGTCATCACCCCACTTTGACTCGGCAGGGGACTGAAGGGAACAGGAATAAGGAGCTGTATGCGCCCTTACCATCTTCCTCCCTGCCTCCACCTCACCACGCTCTTCCCTCATGCATTTTAGAATAAGACTGGTTTAATTTTAGCCGGTTTGACATACATTTGACATAGATTAATTACAGAGGCTCCTGGTGTCATTTAGCGGGCCGTGTATGAACACACCCACTCACACACACGCACTCACACAGTACCGGAGGAAGCGATTATTCAGGGAACTCTTTCCCCTGCAACAAGTCAGCATCATCCTCAGCAACCCACAGGAGCCATCTCGCCTTCACAACCCACATTTCCTCCACCGTCCTCAACATCACCCCAGCCTCCTCCATCCACACTCTCCAAGCCCTCTTGAGTTTTGGATGTGATTGCCTCTTCCTGCAAAGCTCCATACAATCAAACTGTACCTGGCCCCTGCACATGCCGCTTGACTGATTGGGGGAAATTGCGTCAGAGACGACTGTAGGTCTTTCAACAATTTCATGGCCTAGTTTCAGTCAGATAAGAAAAACAGTCAGTTCATCAGACACTCATCACCGCCAGTGGAAAGCCCTATTCATTTTATTGAAAATATTTGGGTGTTGACAGAGATATGACTGAAAATGTTCTTTCTTAATGCACATGGCAATGACATGCACCTAAGGTGAATACAGTTTAGGGTAATGTCTTTATTTTTAATTACAGAAACTGCAGTTGCAGTAGTTGCAGTTGCAGATCCACAAAGAAATTGTAAATATATATCACATTTCTCTGTATATTCTCTGTAAATTCTCAGTAGCACTGTTTCCTTGTGTTTGTTCATATAGTTTCCTGTTTGCCTGTCACCAATATGTCTAACTGCTATTGTTGTTTGTATCATCTGACTTCTCAAATCTTAGTCATTACTGCGGGTAGTACAGTTTTAACCATCAGAACAGATTACCAAACATTTGAAAATAAGAAAATAAGTTATCATTTAGTGTCTCTCAGTGTCATTCTCAGTGTCATTGTGCAGAATTTCAGCTATAGGCTTGCTAACAAGCAAATATTAAATCCCAATAAATGAGTGCTGGCTGGCATCATGTAATGCATGAGATGAGCTATAATGGAGCATACTTATTTTCACTATGGCAACCCACAGTCACATCAAAGATCTGAAGAATGCATACATCATCACATCTTCGAATGCTTACTGTTCCTTACCCTGTATGATAATCTGTGTCTCTCAGGAGGAAGGGAAATGATTGTCAGGGCCCTCTTATCATATTCTTAGCATGGAGATTAGACAAGCTTTGATCCATCTAACACAGGGGTCTCAAACTCAATTTACCCAGGGGCCGCTGGAGGTAGAGTCTGGGTGAGGCTGGGCCGCATCAGGTTTTTCACAAGAAAAGCTCTTACAAAAACATTCCAATGTTATCAAATGTCTTTATTTTTTTAACACAAAATTCAGACTGGACGCCGAAGCGCGTTGTTACCTTTAGACCCCCTCTCGCTCCGAACCGTAGTTGGGAGCTGGTCTACTATTTGGCTCGTTTAAGGTAACTATCGTCATCGGGTCCGGGCTAAAGTTTTTAAGAAGGACAGGGAAGTGGTGTCTCTTTTGCGACTCGAACGCACCTTTTTAATAGTATCCTTACTGATACGGTGCAACACAACACAGGGCCTTATACCACGGACTTTAAGGCTGCTGCTGGCTGACACACCAACACCATGTAAGCTATACGCAGGACACAGTAGTTATCTCTCTTTCTTTTGTTTTCTTCCGGCATCTCAGCGCCGCACAAACACACATGACCCCCTGTCTTAAAGAGACAGGGCTGGCCGGTGACAGCGTGAAGTGGGAGCGGCGGAGCGGCCACGCAAAAAATAGAACAGACGCCGAAACAGTCGGCGTGTCGCAGCTGGTCTGGTCAAACTCGAGGGCCGTACTAACATTAAACTTTCATATTAAGGCGGGGGCCACAAACTATCGTCCCGAGGGCCGCAGTTGGCCCGCGGGCCGCGAGTTTGAGACCCCTGATCTAACAAGTCCTCCTCTGGCACAGTGTCTGCTTCAGTCGACCAAAGAGAGGACCCAGGTCGGGAGATGCAGGGATGATGGAGGGATGATGCAGGGATGCTGCTGTCTTCACTCATCTCCTCAGTCATAGACAAGCATCACCAAATTTAACAACTCTCCTACTTTCCTGTTTGTCTCTTTGGCCTCTTTTTTCTTTTCCTGTTCTTTCTCACTATCGATTAGTGTTTTCCCTGTTTCTTGGTTTCACTGAACCTCGTGAACAGGGCCTTTCTAACTTCCCAACAACTTCTCACACTCATCACACCTCTTTTTTCATTGTACAGTCTCACCCTATAGAATAGTAAAAAAAAAAGAATGACACTGAGATATACACTGTTTAAATTTGCATACACTTGATGCGGCTTTACATTTCTACATCTGTTTGGTCTTTAAGCCAGCGGGGTTGTAGGGTACAGATTAAAGCAGTGTAACCACAACCTAAATCACTCAGTGGCTGCTTCCAAAGAACGACAAATGCGACTGGGGGAATGTGTGGGTGTGGAAACTGTTTGATCATTAAATACACAGATACCCTATTACGCATTCTCTAAGCTGAGCCTCAGAGCCAGTCATTTCGAAAGAAATGACCCTGAGACATTAGCCTCCGGATATGAAGAAAAGCAGCAAAGTGGAAAAGGAATTGAAGATGCTACTCAGCGAGGCAACGTAACTGGTCATTTAGAATCTAGCTTGTAGTAAAACATTTAAATGATGACATCTTGGAGAACAGCTATGTTTTTAACCTCTTTTCTGCATATGGATCTGTCACCATCAGAATCTATAAGAGGGAAACTCCTGTCTCTAAGTCTTAATGATGCTTCAAACCAACAGAGTTGAATGACAGTCATCAGACCACAGAAAGAAAAAGTGTTTAGGGTTAAAAACATAAGGAATCAGCATATGGCCAAACCTGCTCAAATGCTGCAGTCAGGGACTTTGATAGCATTCGAAATGGAGGAGGCTATGACGGCAGGCTTTTTGCCCTAAGGAATAAGCATAAACAATTATGTTTGCTCAAAGAGGGGACCTGTACAAGAAAGATTTAACTCAACCACTGACAAATGAGTTGAAGGTCTGGTTGTGTTATAATAGCCTCAGAGGTCTGGTGAGCTCACTTCTTTCTAATGCTTACTCTTTTCTTTATTAGAGTCTGGTCCAAAACTGACACCTGAGACATACAGACACGACATGCTGTATGAATCAGTTTCTTTGATAGTGTTGTAGGACTAGCAGTGTCACTGGAGACTCACTGCATCACAGTTCCTCTTCCTCCTCTCCGGTTTTTGGCAAAGGATTTTCTGAGTTGAGACAAGTGTAATGATTTCGCAGAGCTTGTAAAGAGTTTATGTTGTTTGTCAGGTGCGGTGCAGCAGTTTTCCTTAAGGCAAAACCCTGACAGAAGAAAATCAGGACAAGTTTTCTTAGAACTGTTTTAACCTGGGGATGTGTAATTTCATTGCAGGTTGTTCCTCGTACACATTTATTTCTCTTCTCTTAGTCTCCTGTCTCGAAAAAACATGTGATCAAAGTCTTCAACCTCCTCAACCCCTCTTGTCAGTGTGATATCTCTCTATTATATTATATTATATTATATTATATTATATTATATTATATTATATTATATTATATTATATTATATTATATTATATTATTCTACTTGTACAATTAATAATTATAAGTCATGTTGTTAATGTGTTGTGTACATGTGGCATCCATTGCACTTCTGTCCATCCCTGCAGGGAGTGGGATCCCTCACATGAGTCTCTCCTGGAGGTTTTTGCGTTTTTTTCCCCCCTGTTAAAAGGGTTTTTGTTTTGGCAGTTTTTCCTCACCCTTGCTGAGGGTGTAGGTCAGAGGTCAGAGGATGTCACACCCTGTACTCTTTGTTAAAGCCCTATGAGGCAAATTGCAATTTGTGAATATGGGCTATACAAATAAAATTTGATTGATTGATTGATTGATTTTCCCTTCAGTGTTATTCTAGCAGAGCTGCTGTTGCTCAGCAAAAAAAATAACAATAAGTTAGCAGAATTTCATTACCTTCATATGACGTATTTAAGTCTGTGGTGCTTCTGTCTACATTACAAAACAGGCTCAGATGAAGTGTTGCCATTGGCTGCTATCATATATCATATCAAAATGTGCTGATACGAATACTTTTTTGTCTTTCTTCTGCACAGTTAACTCAACAAATGTGTCATTTTTATTTTCATTTTATTATGTATGTACACATATTATACTATGAAATTTAGAGATGTGTATTCAGGGTCTCACGAAGATGAGTTACTAGCTTGACTAGTAATAACATGAGGTTCAGTGTTGCATATGTCTGTATGAATTATGAATAACTGATGCCCCCGGATTTTCTGTAACATTTTCATTCTCCCAAGAGCATTAAGCCTAATGTGATTTATATGTAATCGGTGCACTTGGTCAAAATAGTGACACTGTATAGTATGCACACTGTAATGCATTTAAATGCACACGCGAGCACGGTGTTTCTAGAATTAACCTTCCCCTGCTATGACCTGACCTGATCTCTCCTCTTAACCCCGACAGGTAGAGCACCCAGTCAGAGGAGAAATAGCACTCTCATCCAATGACCTCCAACTGGTGCTTCAAGTTGAACGTAATCAGTGAGTATGCCATCTTTACTTCTGTAACGCCTTTAATAACCTCTTCTGTCTTCCTCCTGAGAATTCTGAAATTAACTGGGAGACGGTGGAATGAATGTAGAGTGGTGCGATAATTGAGGGAGACAGAAAAAAAAGGCTCTCCTCAGTTGGGTTTGTCTTGATTTTCATCAGGCTGTGCTTCACACCAGGGGTTCGGGATTTCTAAATGTCTCCACAGCCTAACCCCCGGTGATGGTGCAAAATAAGAGTATAAGATAAAACATCTTTGTAATTTCAATTTATTTTTTTGTAGTTTCATGATGATGGCTGACATACATTTTAATACACTACACTTGTATTCCTGCTTCTTAAACTCATTGTATTTCTACAAATGAGAACTGAGCTGTTTTCATTTAATACTCTTTTGATTAGCCTGAGGTTTTGTATTTAGTTAATATTGTGGTTTGGAGTAGGGGTGTGAGATATATATTGTCTATGATAGTATATGATAGTTAAATATCTTGTTTTGATGATGTGCAATTTTACAATATTGAGTATTTATACTATCTCCAAAAGAAACCCAGAAAACCAAGTTCTCATTCGCAACACATGAATAATTGATTGGCCTTGTCTTGTCTCGCATGGAGGAAACATGCAGGAATCTCCATTTATAGATTTGTTGGTAAGCAAGAAGACTTTTACCAGCATTTTTGGAAAAAGAAAAATCCTTTTAAAGGATATCGTCAGATCGGATGATTTTTAAAAATAGAGATTTTCTTTTATGTTGCACAGCTCTAGTTTGGTGTCAAACTTGTGTTAAACTTTGACTTCCCAAAAATCTGCCACAGCTATTCCATATTGGTGGGGTTTGTTTTGAAACCACACAACGTAAATTAATTACCTGAATTAATTACAACAAATGAGAATGAAAGACAGTTCTTCACATTACCTTAGCTGCAACACACACAACCACACACACACAGACACACACACACACAGAGACTGCACAGCAGGTGCATGACTCCAGAGTAGATGAGCGAGTGTGCAATGCTTCAGCTTGCTGCACACTGTGACACATCTAAGTGTGTTTCTGTCTAAAGCAATGTACACACAGTAGATGCATAGGAGATCAGTTGCTTGGAAACAGATGGATGACTTTGTGTAAGAAGAGACAAATGGCGGAACCGACACAGATGGTGGAGGGGGCCAACAGAACAAGAATCCCTAAGACAATGGTGGCTCACAGGAATCAGACAGGCAGTGATAAATGAGATGGAGAGATGGAGGAAATGTATAGAACTCTGACTGGTGACGGTACACTGAGTCAGGGCCAGGGAGTCACACTGTGTAATAGACTGTTACTGGCAGACTCTGTGTTTATTTAAAAGGAGCAGCTGAGTCCCAGTGAAGCGCATGAGTTTTGTCTGGACCAGCAAATGTAGGTCAGAGGAAGAGGGGCACATTCTGGAGAAGCAGTTTCTCTGCTGAAGGAGGGGTTAGTGGGAACGTTACTGGAAATGTATTTTATGTCCCGGTCTGTCCACTGGGACCGGACTGGACCACAGCCAGAAAACAGCATATGGTTCAAAAGCCAACATCATGATTCTTACACCGGAAGTTTGTCTGGTTCAAATGATACAAGTTTCAGTTAATTAGAAAAGTGAATGATTGTTTGGAAAAAATGCAGTTGTTGTTCACTGTTATAAGGTTATAATATGTTAATATATAATATATTAATGAAAGACTTAATATCCAAGGAAAAGGTGTATTTAACTAAAAAATGTGTTCAGTGTGTTTTTGTTTTTTTTGTAACCTTTAACTATGTCTTGTTGTTCATAGCAAGGATTACAATCATCGTGACAAAATGATGTCATCACAGTGAAAGCTTTGGCTTGGGAGGAAAAATTGTTTTTCTTATATTGTATTTATTATTTTAAAATCACCACGTTTGGGGCAGCAAGGTGGCACAGTGTTTAGCACTTATGCCTCACAGCAAGAAGGTCCCTGGTTCGAATCTCGGTTCGGCCTGAGTGGACGCTACAGTAACTGCTGTTGCCAGGCACAGTGAGGCGAAGTGACATTCAGGAGGTGATATTTCCATATTGATTATTTGGAATGGGAGAGTTTGTTCTGTCACTGTCTGTTCCCTGTCCAACCTTCAGACATCAGCTGTCTCTCCAAGGTCCTGTCAGTCCTTTTTCACTTCAAAGGGGAAACTTTTAGGTCAGTGCCTTTATGTGAAAACAAATAAGGCTATTAAAGATGGAAGGTGTGTTTCTCTGTTGCTGTGGTCAGGGCGAAGAGGCAGAAACAGGAGCCTGATTTAAAAATAATTACCCGATACCTTAAAAAAATTGGTCTCATTTCAGTTGGTTTAAACGGACGTGACGAAAGAGGATGATGGATGTGAAACTAGACATTTCTTTGCTGATTGAAATATGCAAAACGCCAGCGGGTTTATTTGTTTACTTGTTTGTCTGTCTGCTGGTCGTTGTGGTGGTGTCCAGCGTGTAGACTTGGGGCGTTAGATCATATGACACCACTGTTGCTGCTCACTAACACCTCGATGGCCTCAGTTATAATCTGTTCTGGGACTCGTACATGGATGAGTAGTTGATTGCAATATACCCTGCTTGGAGGAGGCGCCATAAAATAAGCACATGTAATGACCTGAGTGCATAAAGAAGAGTATTACCGTAAATTCCGGACTACAGAGCGCACCTGATTATACGCCGCACGCTCCAATTTTAGAAAAAAAAACAATTTTGTACTTCTATAGGCCGCACCGGATTTTAAGCCGCATGTGTCCCCCGTTGTATGAGATACAGGGGGTCCTCTAATTACGTCGGTGGCGAATTACGTCGTTTTCGTAGTTAAGACACATCTCCCGTGAACTTCCTTGTTTCGGATTAAGCGGTTTGCCCCTTAAATACGTACAGACGTCACACTGGAAGAGTTGCTGAGCGCTCGCTCTACAATGAGTGTATCGCCCCATGAAAAAAACATGTATTAGCCGCACCGTGTTATAAGCCGCAGTGTTCAAAGTGTGGGAAAAAAGTAGCGGCTTATAGTCCGGAATTTACGGTATATAGATGAACTGTAGAGTAGAATTACACAACAACTCTTCAAATTCAGAATTCATTACTATTTGCATTGTCACAAGCAGTTGGAACCCCCGAGTAAATGCACATTAATATAGTTAATCTATCTATCTCTCTATTAGAATAGCATTTAAGATTATACAACTGTATTGATTTTTTTTTTTTTTTTTTTGAAAAACGTGTCCGTTCGGCAGCTTAGGCATGCAGTGATAAGAGCTCTGGTTGCCTTCTTGTGCCTTAACAGATTTATTCTGCAAGGGAAGAGTATGGTATACTCTTCCTGTTGCAATTGGTTTTGACCTTTATTAGCAAGGCTACCGGACTGACAGATAGAAGATAGGGGTAGACAGGAGTGGAAAGGGGGAGGGGAGAGAAAGATAGATGGCGATGGGGTTGGGGTGGGAGACAAAAGGACAACAACAACAGTAACAACAACAACTATGGCAATGACAGTAACCAAAACTACAATAACTAGTAACTATAGCGACAACATTATCTACAATTACATAGCATGTCTGAGAATTATTCAGTTACAGTCAGTAGATGTTAAATTGAAATTTAAGAACAGTCTGACATGAGTGGAGCACAGGGTACCTAGATGAACCGGATGGAGAGTGGGAGACAGGGAGATGATGTCAGCAATAGTGGCAGTAATAGTTACAGCAATTATGACAGCAACTACAGTGATCCCCAGCTATTACACGGTTCACCTTTAGCGGCTTCGCTGTTTCACGGATTTTTTCAGTGCAGTTTGTTATCCTTTTTTTATTATTTTTTTTTTTACAGTATATGCACACGCGTTGTGCTCTGTGTGGAAAAGGCTGTGCTCGGGACGGAGACGCTGGCCCTTTAAAGGGCGGAGCTTAGACCCGACAGTCTCGCACGCAAGCAGAGGAGTCAGGAAGGAGAGAAATAGGAGAAAGTTTGTTTGTAGTGTTTAAAGTCATTAAATCGGCATACTACAGCAACTGAGTCTTTTTATGATCAATTACCCATTCGCTATCTTTTACTCTATGTCCTGATTGGCTAAGGGACTATAGGCCAATGTCAATCAATCTCCTCCGTGCCTCGTCTCTGTCCAGTACAGAATGCGTTCGGCTTGGCAAATTTACATGTTTGCATATTGTCTCCACGACAAAACCCACAATGTCGACAAAACGTTCTGCACCGACACAGACACCCGCACCACGGCCTTCAGTAGAAAAAGACGCTACAGCGCAGCGGAGTCAGCACGAAGAGGCACAGTCAGAGGAACTGTGAAATACGCGTCAGTCACAATGTGTCCAACCGCGTAGGTTGATTATTAAAATGATTATTTTACAGTATTACTAAAAACTATCATAGTTATTTGTTAGAAAACGCTTCTATTTTTATTTCTTAAACAAATGCTTGGGCCTGTAAAAAGGTTTTGTTCCTTGCTTTCAATGTTTTATGGAGTATTTCATTGTATAATAACTGTAAAAAATCTACTTCACGGATTTCGCCTATCGCGGGTTCTTTTTGGAACGTAACCCCCGTGATAAACGGGGGATCACTGTATAACAATAATAACATAAATTTAGCAATAATTACTGCAGAAGATTTTATGGATATGTGTAGTATGGAACGACGGAGGCCCCAACCACCAACCCCAGCACAGACCGATCCCAGACACACACAGACCGATCCCGCAGCCCCAGAGCTCCACTGGCCAGAGAGCCGACCAAACCCCCAGTAGTGGGCCCACCACGCGGTGGTGTGACCGCGCCCCCCCAGGGGGCGAGCCGACCCCCACCATAGCCCCTGCAAAGCCCACACCCTGGTCCCCATAGATGGATACGCCCCCACTCCGACTCCGTAACCCGCATTAAAACCGCTTCTGCCCCCCTCCCCTGTGGATAGGGCACCCCAGGGACCGCCAAGCCACCGACGAAGGGCCCACCCCGCACCGACGAGACCCACACAACCCAGCCCACCCAGGCAGGCCGGCCACCCCCCCCCAGAGCCACCGGCAAGCCCCCCGCGGCAGTGGCGGCGCCCCCACCCCCCAGACCGCGGATGACCCCACCAAGCCCAGCAGGGCCAAAGGGAGGCCAGCCAGGGGACCCCGACTGCACCCCCCCACCCCCCCATCTGATATGGTTGCATGTAGGGGTGCATGTGTAGGTGTATTTGGTTAGATGTATGTGTCTATGGTGCAATTTAAAATTGGGGGGGACATCAGAGGCAGGAGAGATCATCCGCTGGCAGACAGTCTGCTTGTTTCCCCAAGCCCTCAGTGTCTTGGTGTGATCAAAATTGGGGGACACTCTGGTGGAGGACCAGGCCACAATGGTGTAGCCCTACCCCCCAGGGAAACCCCGGCCACCACCCCCCGAGCCCCCACACCAAGGGCGGACCACCCCCTTTACCCCCCCTCAGGCCAACCCAGGGGCAGTACCCGCAGCCCGCCAGGGCCCAAGGCCACGGACACCCGGCCCAGCAGGCTACCAGAGACCCACAATGACCCGCACCCCTCTCCACCCGCCCCAGAACCAAGGCAGCGAGATTCCACCCCCCAGCATTCCTATATTATAAAGTTAATTATAGGGGACCAAATACGTTCACATTCTGTGAGTTGGTTTTTTGCTCAGGCAGACATTTTCTCCATGGAGATGTGATCTAACAGGAAGTTTTTGTATAATGTTGTGTTTAGGTTCTTTTTTGATTTCCAGTTGATGAAAATTGCTTTCTTGGCGATGCTTAAGGCCACAAGAAGCGCATAGGATTTATTTATTTCCATATCGATATAAGTTAGATCACCCAGTAAACACAGTGAGGGGGAGACAGGTATGGGGTATCCTAAGTATGTTGATAGGTCTTCACATATCCGCTGCCAGAATGTTTTGACTGGTGTGCAGAACCAAATAGCATGCAGGTAAGTATCTGGTGTGCCATCTGTGCAGTTCATACATATGTTTGATTGCGTCAAACCCATCTTGAACACCCTTTGTCCAGTGTAGTGTATTCTATGAAGAGCTTTGTATTGAATAAGTTGTAGGCTAGTGTTCTGGGTCATTCTAAAGGTGTTAAAGCAAATTTTCTTAGTTAGAGTCTAAATTTGTGGATACGTCTTCTTCCCATTTGGAGGTTGGGAGCGATACTGTTCGATCGGTTTTGGACAACAATTGGTTTATTTTGGAAAGCAGTTTGACCGGCGAGAGCTTCAAAGAATTTGTTATCATTGATGGTGGTTCTGGGTTCAACCTGATAAACCTTGCCGGAATTATGGATTTTAGTTGATGGTATTCTAGAAATTTATTTTTGTTAATGTCGTGTAGTGCGACCAGATTGTCAAAGCACATGAAGCTATTACCTTGGATAATATGCTCCAGGTGTTTTATACCTTTATTGTACCATGATGTGAAGTTTATTGTCTTTTTATTTTGCAGGATGTCAGGATTGTTCCAGATGGGTGTGAGCTTGCATGGGATATGTGAAGGAGACCCGTTTATTTTAAGGAATTCCCACCAAGCTGTCAGAGAAGTGCTAATGTTGATACTCTTGTAGCAGCTATGTCGTCTGATAGTGGGGGCTAATAAATAACAAATCGTTGTCATTGTCGTTGTCGTTGCAGAATGTTTGCTCAATGTCTAGCCAAGTTTGATCTAAAGGATTTTGTTTAGTCCATTTTATTTAAGATATTGTAGCCTGTTGGCGAGGTAATAATGATAGAAGTTTGGTACCTCAAGACCACCACAATCCTTAGCCTTTTGTAGAGTTTTTAGGCTTACCCGTGATGGTTTTGTTTTCCATAGGAATTTAGAGATATTGGAATTTAGTGATTTAAACCAGGCGGAGGGCGGCTGTGTTGGGATCATTGAGAAGATGTAATTGATTTTTGGCAGGATCATCATTTTAATTGTTGCCACTCTCCCTAAAAGTGATAGGGGTAGGTCCTCCATCTACTGAGGTCATCTTCTACTGTTCTAATGAGGGGTGTGTGATTTAGGCGCGCCAGTTCATAAGTAGGCATCTACTGAGTGGCTGCTCTGTATCAGAGTAGGCCTCTTCTCACTTCAATGTAGTATAATGTAAATCATAGGAACAATCTTCATCACAGTATTTCTATAACTTTTGATGTTTAGGCTACAGGGGACAGTAACGTTGTTGTCTCATCTCATCTCATATGATGTAATTTCATAACATGAAGGTGAACCTTCTACTGTATATTATGGAAATTAAATATAATAATATGTAAAAGTAAGATATTTATGAAGTAACAGTTTCAATTAAAATACATAGTGCATTAGTGTTTGTGTGTGTGTTGATGAAGTACAGTCCAAAAAAAATCAGGCAAACATACATTATTAACAAATAAGCGACAGGACGACCATCATGTGTTAAATATTAATAGCTTCAAGACAATTGCTGTTTCACACACACACAGCTCTGGACACTTTTTTTGTTTGAACAATTTTAAATTGCAGATTTTTCTTGAGGGGTGTTAGGTGAAGTGTAAGCTCTATTTATGTTAATAAAAGCCTTGATTACACTGCCACTCTTAGATGATGCATAATTTAATGATTAACACGTGCTTTCCGTTGCACATGGTGATGAGGCGGACCCCTGCAAATGTTTCCAGTTGAGCTGACAAAGTGCTAATGAGCACTGAGACCTCAGAAAGTCTCGCTTTCCAAAGAAAATAGTTTAGAGGCACTTTTCAAGCTCTCTCCTGGCAGAGGCTTTTATTATCCCACTTCCTCCATCGATTTTTCTTTTTTTTTCTTCAGGAACTAGTTCGCTTGAACTCGGCCACAACCTGACAACGACTCTGCTTTAATAGCGATTAAAATCAATAATGAGCTTTGTTATGTTAATCTGCTCTAATCCAGCTAGGGATATCAACTCAGATGATGACTGACGACTCCACACCAGCTGCACTCATTCTTTTTTTAATTTTATTTTTTGGCAAAGGAAAATCCCAAGAAAAACCACTCTGACTTGGAGCTGCTTCAGTTGGCAGGATGACAGGGAGAGTGGAGGGGGAGTATAATGAAGGGATGGGTGACTATAGTGTGGGAAAGACGGAAACATCGGAACATTGCAGAGGCTCACAGGAAACAGTAAACCTCGGTGAAAGTTAGGCCTGGAGGACAGCGAGAGTAAAGATCTTGTGGAGGTGATGTACATATGAGATCAGACTAGGACAGAGAACAGGTGTTAGAACTGGCAGATGTTTGTCTTGGTTCATCCGGACCTGTATACCCTGCAGACTCAGCAGTGTTTCCTGTTTGGCATGCACTGAGGAAGTCTTGCTAAAGCAGCTGTGCAGCCTTGAAACATTATATTTTTACTCTACATTTCTACACAGTTGCGTAGCTGCACACACACTCTCTCACTCTCGCTGACATCTGAATCCACCAAAGTCCTGTTCACCTTGGTGTCAGGTCATCTCTAACCTAAAGCAGGATGTCTGCCTAGTCCTTCATGACTTTGTTGCCATCTCTCACCCCGCTTTTGACAATGTAATTATAGTCCAGAACACAACTACACACAGCCGGGAGGTTTTCAAAAGCATTAAAATGTGTTAAAGTTTTTGTTTTGAGTCAGCAGTTTTGAAATGCACATAACTGTTTTCAGTGTTGGAAAACAACCTTTTTAAACTTTGTTTTCCCAGATGAGTTATCTGTTTATTTAATTCGCTATGGGGATTTTCCTCGTATTAATGCATCAAGCATGCCATGAAAATGACCTTGACTGTTATTTCTGACTGTTATTACTAATAAAAGATTATCAGGAAGTAAATGCAAGTGGCTGCCCTGTTATTTTTAAATGTCAGTTTTTCTACCACATACTAAATGCAACTCTACAGTTAAACCCAGCAGTCAGAAATGGTTTGAATTTGGTAGCGGTGCAGTTGCCCTGAACCATTGTCACTCCTCTTCTTTTCAGAGGAGGCCATTAACCTTGAACTTATGACAGGGGTTCAGGGACTTGACAGCACACTTCACAGCGGGTTGACGGGCCATGAACAGGCATTGTGGCCAATTAGAGCCCTTATGTGACAAACACGGAGGTGTCGTGGTTGTCGTAGTGTCAGATTGAGGTTAGCTTGTGAGTTGTGCTTCCTCGTGCCATGGCCCTTGAACCCGTTTCACTGTCCTTGTTTAAGAATTAAGCCACATACACACTATATATGTATTTAAATGATGAGAAATTTCCCTTATCTTATCACAGAATATACATTAATCCACTGTATGATTTTTCCGAATACCAAAACAAATAGTTTGTGCCTAAAACAAACCTGTAACATGGCAGTACCACATCATAAAAATGATGTACAGTACCAGCTTCGAATGCACATAATATAATCCTGCTGGTAGGACTTTGTAGTGCCGAGATGCTCTTTGGCTTTGTCAGTATGAGAAACGGATCTAACGTTATGCATTTGATTCATTATTAATATGAACATTATTGATTAGTTTGGCTTTAATCAACAGCAGTAATTGGTTTCCACGCAGTCAAACATCAAACGGTTGCACTGGATGAGTAATCATGCAGTGTGCCACAAGCCTCATCATGTGTTTTCAATGATTGAGTTAGGTTGTCTGCTGTAGTGTATAATCGTCCTCAGCGGACCTCAAATGTGAGCTCTGTTTTCCAGCTGTTGCTTTGAGGCCCAGGGGGAGCTGGATAATTCTACCATTTATTTTATTTTTTTCTCCCAGATGCCATCAACTTGGTAGAACTCTGAGTCAGGCCTCTAGAAGCTGTATTTACAATTAAAGTGTTTATATTAGCTATAGAGTGAACAATAAAGGGCCTCGCAGTGTTTGTGATGAAGCTGCACATGAAAGCGGACTGCTATCATTTCTCTGTTGTCTTATCTGCAGCACTCCTGCTCCCAGCAGGACTCAGCCATTCTGCCTCCTGATGAACGTCCTCTCTCAGCCCTCCGGTGTTTCTGTCTTCGAGGCTCTGCAAAATATGCTCATTTCACAAATACACAAATCTTCTCTTTCTTTTTTTTTCCTCTTCCCCAATTTTCTTCCCTCTCTTGGCCTTGTTAGACCTGGAGCCACTTTCCTCTAAATCGCCTATAGCAAAATCCAATTTATAGTCGACCTTAATTTAATCTAGGTCAGAGTACTTATGGCATGCATCAGTATAATCCATTATGAAAAAGAGGCTGTTACTTATGTTTATCCCGTGTGAGTCCTGTGATTATGAGTGGAGGAAGGAGACAATGGACAGGGCGATGATGAACAGCATATGGCAAAATAAACACTACAGAGGAAGTCTGTGTGTAGAACACAGTAGAATGTGTGTATACAAATGTCTCATTCTGTCAGAGGTAATAGGTCACCCCCCACACACTCTCTTACCCACCCCTCTCCTATTTCTGTGCCAGCTCTTGGACGTAGATGATTTGTAGCCATAACCTCCAGCTATCCGTGCTCTCAGACTTGAGTTGTTTCAGCTGGCTAATAAATGCGCTGTTTTTACAACCAAGCAAAAGTACATTAAGCAGTGCAATCAGAGGGAAGCACTGCACAGTGGTCAGGTCTGGAACTTTATATATATTGCAAATAACCGTACCAGATTTTGTGGGATTCTCCAATTCTCTTATTGCCTCCGGTTCAGCGTTAGGCAGCTGTGGGGTGCACTGTGTCATTACTACTTTCTGGGTTCTATTGACCCACTGTGGAACAAGGTCACAAAAAAAAAACAGCAATGTCTGGATGGAATGTATCCACCCAGGTTTTATACACATATTTTGGAACCTAAGGTTGACACTTTGGTGAGGTTACCATTTTTGGTTTGGTGTGGAAAGCGTTGATTTCCATTGGATGGAACAAATGGAGTCATTCAGAGATGTTGATTCAACTGTATAAATCCCCTTGGAGGCTGCAACTAGTGCTGGTGATGAATACTATTGAGTTATATCGGCATCTGTTATTTTGTCCACCTCATTTATATCAGTGTGGGCAGTCTAGAGAATAATACAGAATAACCATGCACACATTCATGCACATGCATTGCATATACTGTAATACTGTATACCACCTTGACTGAGTTCTGTCACAGTTTCTGTTTATCTTTTTAACATGATTGACCCTTTTAGAGACTGTGGCTTTACAGGGATCTTAATAATAACTCAACATTATCTATCCTGTATTAAGGAAACTTTGGGGAAGAGATTCATTAACTATGAGGCATCAGTAAATACATATGTACTCACACAGACCGTAAGACTGTTATAAACTGTAAAGTGGTTTGAGCATCACAAAAAAAGACTCAAAACTAAAAAAAATATTATTTAAATTAAATTGGTCGAGTCTTTTAAAACAGACCACCAATATACAGTGAAACCAGTTAATGGTTTTAATGCTGTGGGCGTGAAATCAGCCTTGCATAAATTGATTAGCGTCTTTTTGTCACATATGCAAAGATTGAAAAGGTGATTTTTGATTTGTGCTTTAAAAAACAGATTATGTGCTTCTGGAACTGAGGCTACGTTAGGCTTTGCGGTACACCTCATCCTGTCACACTCGCCTCACAGTTTTCAGAGAAGGGTTGCACCACTTTATCACTAATGCAGAAATATTAAAGATGTGGTTTAAGCACACGCAGCAGAGAGCGTTGATGCATCTGTTGTCAAAGAGAACAGCAACTCAGCGGCAAGTGACAGAAGTTTGTGACAAGAAGTCGTTCTCACTTCCTTTGTGCCTCAGCAACACGTTTTCACATTTCACTGACAGCATCAGTTCCTGTTCACGACTTCTCCTTTGATTCTCCGTGCTTCTAAATCTGTTCTGAAAGATAATTGACAGATTAACGTGTTCTTTTTCCTTTACGTGTTACTCAAACTGAAATGAAGAACTAAAACTATGTAGTTGTGGTTTTATGATGGTAGTATGGGTTACTTGATACCTGGCAGTCTCATTTGCAGACTGAGTGAGTAAAATCTATGAGCAAATGTCTGTTGATAAGTGGTGACTTTAAACAAAGGCACTGTGAAATAGAGATGTCTGTCTCTGATGTGAATAAGGAAGAAAAGCATCCATGTTGTAGAGTGTGTCCCCTGAGGGACTAAAACATTGATGCTCTCAACAGAAAAAAAACTTAGTATTTTCCTCACTTCCTTGTTTGTTATTGGCACACATGTATTTTAGTAACATGTTTCTGTGCTTCATTTTTCTTGCTTAAGTCCTGGTTCCTCGTGCATGTCACTGACCATTAGAAAATGTTGTGCATGAAGTCTCAGTCTGTTAAAAAAAAATTGACATATTTGACATTTTCGTCATTCGTAATGCTTGGACTTTATGTATTTGACAATTTGCTTAATGTTTTGAAAATTGCTTGGAGATATGATTCAGCAAGGGCTGCTGATACATCATTAGATTTGGAGTTAGAGACAGACTAGGCTGTAAAACCAGTTCCTGAAAAATGGCCGTTGTAGAAAAACAAGGTTTTCACCTTTGTGACAATCGACGCTGCTTGGAGACAGCGATCTCTGTTGTCAGCTGTGAATGTTTCACCGATCATCACGTACATTTATCAGCGAACCAGAAAATACATGTATAGCCTGATCCCTAGGACATCACCATGGACACTATCAAATACATGTTCCCCTCCTTCTCCATCCTTTAAAATCCATTCTCTGTGCAGCTATAAAGAGCTGCAGTGTGCAACCACACAGATAAGACAGCAAGAACTTCTGTCTGTCTGGTTTCTGGCTGCAGGAGGCAAAAGTCAGCACTTACTCTCCCCTGGACAAAGAAACCTTTCAGGCTGCAGCAGCAACTTTTATAGCTCTAAAGCTTGACACTGTTGGTAGTGAGCCTACAAAATACTTCATTTGAAAGCAGCTACAGCCCAAGCATTAGCTGTATATAATATTCAGCTGGTGATTCAGTTTTATTCTGCTAGTTCAGAACAATAATGATGAGCTTTGCTTCCATGGAGCCATTCAGGGACTCCCTGTTATTCCCTGTTTTCCGATTAGCCCCATCAGGCAATGTGATGCTGCCTGTTGAATAAAACCTCCTCAGACAGCAGAATAGTCTGCTATTGCTATTATTTGTGTGTTTATTTCGACGGCGACAACGGTGGTTACATTTGTCTGTTTGCTGATTGTAACCACTGTTATATCAGATTTGGAAATAAAGGTGATGTCTGTATGTTGTTGACACACCAAGTAAACACCCGCAGACAGTGACCTCTAATAATACAGGTCAGCTTGTAATGCTGAAGAAAACAAATCTTTTTATGAAATGGCTCAATATAATTTTTTGCATTTTGGGCCATAATCACATTTGAATTCCAGCTTCAGTGCTAAACAAGGACAAGTGCCCACAGGATCTTATCAAACCTTGAGCTCATATTGATGCAACTGGTCAATTTCTAAACTGTGCAAGAAAATTCAATTAAAAACACATAGTAAACATAAAATCACCAGAATTTAGGGTTATTCCAATTCCATGATCATATTTAGAATCACTCATATTTATGTAATTTTAACAACTCACTATAGGCAACATTTGACAAGGAGCTGCATAAGATTCACCTGCTTTTTTTTAATAATGTCTCTAGGGACACTATTACTTCTTTATCCATATTATAGAAACAGATCTGATATTTTTCATCACTCAAGGGTATAAGAAGCAAACTGTGAACACAACAGTGACATATCTTCATCTTATAAGACGACAAGATGAAGGGGATAGCATCCTGGCGTGACACAGCAGCAATGACATTCATCTGGAGTCCTCTTTTATCCACCTGATGGACATCAGTTGTGGACTGGACAGATAAGCAATGACCTGAAGCCTATTATAAATCTCATTAAGACTGAGAGCAGCTGAAGATGTGGCTGATAATTCTCCATATGGTCATCACAGTGAACGACCCTTTTCACATTCTCATTTAACACAATGTTTTTGTAAAATCTCAATTACTAAAAATTGATGATTGGAGCCAAACACCACTGGGCTGGTGTTTTATTAGATAGTATTAGATTTTATTAGATATAGACATAAAACATACTTTATACAAGCAAACATTCTTTAATACCTTTGGGTTACCTCAAGCACTATTACTACTACTACTACTACTACTACTACTACTACTACTACTACTACTACCACTACTACTACTACTACTACTACTGTTGCTGCTACAACTAGTACCACTACTACTAGTAATAATAATAACAACAATGATAACAGTAAATCTCTGGTCCCTCTGTTTCAGCGTTACTATGGAGATATATACCGTAACATTGGAAACACAGAAGTTACCTTGACAACCATGGAGCCTGCTCCTGATCTTTTATGTCAGGGACGTTCAAGGACCAGTGTCCCTGTTGTCTTTTTACTCACATCCTGCTTTTACTTTTCAGCTTCTCTCTTGCCCATGTAGTCTTGGAGCTAGTTTTGAAATGTAGAAGCTTTGGTAACCAATCAGAAACCAAACTGAGAAAATATCATATGTTTAAAAAAAAAAACAGTTCATCCACAGATACACATGGCTGTGTCCAGCTCCTTATCCTTTGGGCCTGCTCATTAGAGCAAATTATGTCAACACACCAAAGCCAGGATGCCTGTCTGCTTCCCTTCTGCCTCTGAAAGAGCCCATTACTTTTATTCTTGGAAGTAGCGCTGCTACAGTGCAGCTTTGCAGCTGAAGCTCTGAGGAGAATGTGGGAATAGAAAAAGCTGGGTGTGTTTGCGTAATTCAGTAACAACAGGACTGCTGATGAGTTGTTCCACATCCACCAGCTCGATTTAATGAGCCTGCGTGGTAGACGATGTTGCTCAGTGCAGTATGTGGCAGAGTCAGGTCTGAACACATCCTGCATTGACTCTAGAAGAGAAAACAAAGAGGCACTAACCACAAAAGCCAAATCACATAGTCATGGCTCATGTGCTTAATTGCACACTAACCATACTTTCTTCTGGAGAAGATTTTGATACGTTCTGCTCATTTTAGCAATATGATCTATCATTAACCATTTTTTCAGGTACAAATGAATAGCAAATAGACTCTAATTAATGTTAATTAATAAATTAATAAAAACGAGAAATATTCATCTGGATGTAAAAAAAATAAAAAATAAAAATCACACCTCACAACTGAGCCAAGCTGAATGAGCAGACAATCTGTACCTGGTCCTGTCATGAAAGCATCAAATCATGTGAGAAAGACACATACCACTGTGCATCGAGTATAATCTATGCCTATAATCTATAGTAAGTATGTTGCTTAGACCTATTGTTGTGATTCAAAGTATTAAGTTTTGGACCTACTGTCATATATTGATAAATAAAGTACAGGGGGTCCTCGAGTTACGACGGTCGCGAGTTGCGTTGTTTTCGTGGTTACGACACATCTCCCGTGAACTTCCTTGTTTCGGCTTAAGCGGTTTGCTCCCTAAATATGTACAGACTTCGCACGGGAACTAGTTGGTGAGCGCTCTCTCTGTCTCTCAGTGCGTCTGCCGGCTCTCCAACACCTCCAAAGCACAGCTAGGCTACTCTGCCTTGTGTTTACTTATGTGAAATGGACGGCTGGCGGGGGGTGCAGCGGCAGCCGGTAAGGAGATGTACACGGACACAGATGCGTTCGGGATCGTGGCAATACCATAGGTTTATTCACAACACAGGGTCTACACGGTTGATATCAGAAATCTAAAGGAAATGCTCATTACACTCGCGATATCAACCCCTACGGTGGGTCAAGAGGGACAAGAGGGACAAAAGGCAATTCACCATAATAAACTCTTATTTTAGCGTGGTGTTATAGCGACATCTAGTGGCACAATGTATGCACAATGGCACAATGAATGTATGTTCCGACTTACGTCGAAATTCAGTTACTGTGGCGGACACTTGGGGGTATACCTCTCACCCAGGAGGGTTATGGGTAAGGGGGCGTGGTTTTGATTAGAGTGTTCTTGGGCGCCGCCCGCCATGTTGTAATGACCTTCCTACGGTGTGAGTAAAGCTGCTTAACCCACCTTGTGTCGGAGTCTCCCCTCATTTGCCACATTACGACACATTCTCAGGAACGGATCTCCGTCGTAACTCGAGGACCCCTTGTATTGGTATTTAAGTTGTGCCCTGGCTGCAGTTTTGAAAACAGTCTTCATCCTACCCAGACAGCTTTTATCAAACGTGGTTGAGTTTCAGACATTGACACATTTCACTCATGCACAATTATTGTGTGTGCAGCAGATCACAGTGGCTGCACATTGGTTATTTGCTGAGATTCCAAGGCTTTTGCAGAGGAGTTAATCTCTTTCTTTGCCAAGTTTTTAATTAAGCAATAGGAAGTGTTTGACTGGGATCTTTGTTTCTCGCCCTGTCCCGACAGCTTGAAGGACAGTGTACCGTCACAAGAACTAAATCAGCCTTTCTCTTCATTCTCCCTTTGATAAAACTGCTGTGTAAATACTTCCCTTAATGAGATGGAGTTGGATTTCGCACACCACTTTCTGTGCACCGTCTTCAATCAAATTAACATCAGAGGACTGTAGGACAGTCTTATCATATAGCAGAGCAAATAGTCTTGAGTAAAAGGAGTGAGAATGCTGGATTATGTTCCATTACGATCCCCCTCAATGAATAATACAAAAGGACCCCTGGGACCAAATGGAGATTGGGCTCATTTTCTATTTTCCATTTGTGCTCAGAGATGTGTTGCCAGTGCGCTACTGACGCCTGGTCAGTGATTCAACCACACACAAAGGCGGAATAAGGCCAGACGTCCTCACGCTACTGATCCATATATCTGTAACACTGGAGCATTTGTCCAGGGACGTCTTGGCATTTGACAGCCGACTCCTTCATTCCTAGACATGACAAATGTCACCGTTTCCTCCTGCAGGCTAAAACGGAGCCACTGCGTTTCTGTTATACAGTGACCTTTAGTACATGTCAAACAATAATCTCATTTCTTTATCTAAAGCGGCACAGCACAAGGTCTCTTTCAGCAGAGCGGGGACAATAGTGTGGATAAAGACGAGTTGTGTTGCAAAAGAAAATAAAAGAATTTGTCTGAGATAAGTAACTAGCAAATGAAATACAATCAAAATGACTGAATTTGAATATTTTGTCTCTTTTTGTTACCGACGTCCAGCTCCATTAACATGAAAGTCCTGTAATCCATCAGTTAAAATGAATGTGTAGCAAGTCATATTTATATTTGTTTATCTTTCATTAATGTGATTCCAAATTCAAAAATTGAAATAAAAACTATTATTCTGTGTGGATTCTCCACAAATCACTGACTAAATTACCATCCCAGTGTGTCTGCCAGCTAGTGACTCTAAAATTACACAAATGATTATACTAGATATAGGACATTTATGGTCTAATGTGCCCCATTACTTTTTTTAGGAACACCTCAACAACAACTTGGAAGAAGTCCAGCAATTTTATATTGTAAAGACCAAGAATTACTGACTGTTTGTCCCTGATTTTGGGGCAAGGTTCTAGCTGAAACGTGTAGAGCTGTGTTGGCAACATTAAATCCTAATTTATCTTAAATTGGTCCTTTAATGTTTATTTTATAAAATGTATTCTGGGCAAATGAA
The DNA here is from genome assembly GCA_016785345.1 of Trinectes maculatus. NCBI lineage: Eukaryota > Metazoa > Chordata > Actinopteri > Pleuronectiformes > Achiridae > Trinectes > Trinectes maculatus. The sequence goes on from JAFBJQ010001448.1 coordinate 44,880, forward strand.
CAGTAACGTTAAAATCTAATACGAATAATGATTTCTAGTAATTAGTGTAAAAGAGTGAATATAGAACAAACTGTAACTTTGTGGTTCTTAACATAATTTCCCTCTTAAACTTTTTTTTACCACATTTTCCACGTTCATACAACACACTGTACTATGTGGGACTGAAACCTTAGATGAAGCACTCGGCCTTGAATATTACAGCTCTATAAATGAAGCATCTTTGAGAGCAGTTTTTTTCTCTTATCGCTGAGCAACTTCACAGTTGCTGTCACTTTGTTTTCACTTCTTTTTCTGCATGCGATATTTTATATGCTTTATACTATGCTCATTTTAAAATAAATAATGTTGTATACAGTGCACTGATTAAATTAACTAAACCAATTTATTGAATAGAAAACCCCAGAGTTATAACAAGTAATGTACATCCCAGATTGTCTATTCACAGCCCTTTGTTTTGTTTTTTGTTAATTATATTATCTGATGAAACATTTACTATTAACACTGTCTTCATGTGTTTTTCTTGGTGTTAGTGGATATAATAATACTTTCTCACACTTGGACACAAAAGCAAGATGCTCAGATTAGATAAACACAGGCTCCTGGAGCGTAGGCGCAGTGTATGAAATGATTTGTCAGTATAAAAAGGATCTTGAAAAGGATCTTGCTCAGAGGTGTTTTCGGTGATCATGGTCAGAGACTGTAATTTTCTTTGTTCTGTCCTATTTCTACCTGCTGCTGTTAAGAGCTCTATCCCACAGGGATCATTCTTCTGTTATCTCACTCACCACCTTTTTTTCATTTTCTTTCTCCCAGTGAGCTTTTAGGTCCAGACTTCACAGAGACCTTCTACAGAGAGAATGGGGAGCCGGTTACTGTGACCAATCACAATTACACTGTAAGTATAGGTTATATAGGTTATAACAGGTTACAACCTTTTCATCTGCTGCCCTTCACCAATTAACTCACTAGATAATAACATGAATAAGATGGTGTTTTCCAATAAAGTTTCCTGTGAGTGTAAAATTTAACATCATCCAAGGGTCAATAAATGTTAATAACTAATAAAAACCAGTTATCCTAAAAAAGACAAACCAATAAAACTATGACAAACACTTATTAAATATGTCACTACATCCTTCATTACAGAGATTCTTGCAATTTGCATAACAAAATGCTGTGTCTATAAATACACAGTATAAACAGTTTTTCTTTAACTGTTACTATGTAGTTCTGCTAGGTTTTATGTTTACATTGTCTTATTCTCATATTTCAGTAGTATATCACTAATATAAACTAAACTAATAACTCCATATATAAACTGATAACTCCAGACTACAGATTAAGATCCAACACTGTGAAATGGTGGATTTTTATTTTATATTTAATGATCAGCCAGTGAAGTGAGCGTTTATAGAAAGGGGTTCTTAGATAGATTGGGTCTGTTGTTTGATAGCGCTCTGGATGAATCTCAGCCACGATGTGGAATTTTGCTGTGATCCGTGAAAACTAGCTAGCTAAATCTCAGTGTGATCGTCAGCGTAACAGTGAGGATGTCAGGACAATGTCTGCGATCGTACCAGAATGATAGAGTGGATGTTTCTAATCAGTCAGCTGTGACCGAGCTGATTGTCGTGAAATCTACCTTAGAATGACTGGAGCTAATACATATGCCTCGCTTCTCACCGTGGGTCGAAGTGTGCTGAGGGTAATAGAAGCTGTATTAAAGACAAAGTCGAAGTGCAGTTCAAGTTTGAACAAAATATCTGGATTTACATATAGAGAAGAGAGACTGGATTTAAACAGCTACAGCCACTGCTGTAACCTTCATACAAAGACATTTCATTGGACATCCAGCATTGATTCCTCATGAGGATTCCTCATTCCACTGAGCATCTTTCAGTGCTAATTTCAGTCATCTGGATGAGTTTGTTTTTGCATCATTCTGCTGCCAGTGCCAGTGTTTATTGGACATGAGGTGCTGCGGGCTCATCTCAGCAGGACAAAACACTGACTAGCCAGTACTACAGTCCCAGCCAGAATGTGAAATGTGAAATTTAGCATATGTAACGATGAGGCTCCATGCTGTTTTGTCTCTGTATTTACACATGCACATGCGGTCTTGGTCATGATTTGCCAACTAAGCACAAAATGAACTGGCATGAATACAAAGCTGTTAGAACACAAACTTTTGTGTGTGATAACAGTGTGTGTGCGTGTATGTAGGGGGGTTGGGTCTGCGGGGTATCTGCAAATTACTTATTCTTTGTCATGTGTTGTCATGTCAATAATTTCGGTAGAAAAGTTCAAAGGTACGTCTCCCAAGCACATTGTCCAAAGGCTGCAATGATGAAATGTCACCGTGTTTAACAGTGTTGTAAAAATTGACTTTTTATAGTTGTAGTGTTAATCAAACCCACTAAACTATTCTATTGCAGCAGTTTGGTTTTGTAATGCTCAGACTCATGCAGCTGTTTTTAAATGATCGTCACATCATTTCTATACTGGATTTTACCTGCAGTCATCATATATCACATATTTATTCATATTTTTTGATGTCCAAGCATAAAAACATATTTTTCTGGCATTTACTGATCAGTTGATCACATCACATCATTGACAACATCTTCAAAGACCTGTGGAAATGTGGTTTATCATTTGTTGCCTATTTTCTGTGAGGAAGACAGCCAGGGACATCTAAGTTCTGTCTCGTTACCTCTTTATGTATAGCTATATAGTTTGGACCACAACAAAAATAAACTTTATTGCGTTACAGGCAAAGGATTTTAGTGCAATTTTATTGTATAATACAACCAGTAAAACAGTCACAAATACTGATCTGCTTCAGCTGTCGGCTACTGTATCTGCACAGAAACTCAGTTTTCACCGTCAGTTTATCTATTGTCAACAACAAAAAAAGATCAGCTTTATGAAATTTGTGCTTGCTTGCAACATATGCTTGAATCTGAGATCAATTTGTATGATGCAAACCAGATCCATCTGATATTTTGCTTTCCGGTGAGATTTGCAGAGCCGAACGTCTCACCTCAGTTAGCTTGTCCAGATTTACAGAGTATTAATTGAAGGTTTTTCCTGTGGATTATCCTGTAGCAAAACATATTTCTGCACCTTTCATCAGAATCCAATCGTCTACTGGTTAAGTGGCTCCTCTGTGTTGTAGGATGTGTTGTAGGATGATAAAAAACAAGTTCACTTGTACTGTATTAGAAATAAAGTGACGTTTATTATTCGACATTGGCTCTAAACCTCCTCATTCTAATCCAGTTGATTTCTACTTGGGCTTCTTTAATCCTTTGGCATCTGGCTACATTTTTAATGCGGATGATCTATTACAAAATCATTCGGAAGGATAACTATTATCATCTCATGATAACTTGTAACTTATGCAAATATGATGATGTATCTAGCAGTGTTTGAGGTCTCCTCTGGGCATCCCCATCACATCCTGTATATGGATGGAGCGGGAAAGGCGCTTTCTTGCCACGTCCAGAGACTTTTGAATTATCAGAAATCGACAAGCAGGTATCATTTAAACCTTGCTGTATTAAATCCTTTTATAACATTAACAGTCAGCCGTTAGGTCAATTTGCTTATAGCAAATCATGAAAGGTGTGATACAAGTTAAGTGAAAAGGCAGCCGGTAAGGAGATGCACACGGACACAGATGCGTTCGGGATCGTGGTGATACCGTAGGTTTATTCACAACACAGGGTCTACACGGTTGATAACAGAAATCTAAAGGAAATTCTCATTACACTCGCGATCTCATCCCCTACGGTGTGTCAAGAGGGACAAGAGGGACAAAAAAGGCAATTCACCATAATAAACTCTTATTTTAGCGTGGTGTTATAGCGACATCTGGTGGCACAATGTATGCACAATGGCACAATGAATGTATGGTCCGACTTACGTCAAAATTCGGTTTCGACACATTCTCAGGAACGGATCTCCGGCGTAACTCGTGGACCCCCTGTATTGTGAATGGGTATGGGTGTTCTGTTTGGTTACTTGAGGATTTAAAAAAAATATTTTTTGTATCTTTTATCCCTTGTTTACTCAGATTTTTCTTTTCCCCTGAAAATTAGCTCTTCCTAGTTCATATCTAATTAAAAGCCCAGTGTTTTGTATGCACCGCAGGTTAGCGGTCACAGTGTGGTATGTTTGAGTAAACATTTCACAGATGGTGCCGTTTTTCTTTTGCCGTTTAAAAAATGTTAATTTTACTCGCTGGTCATTATTCTCATGAAACAAAGCGACAACATTCAAATGTCACAAACCTCCATCATTGTTACAAAACACTGTAACCTTATATTCTCAGACACATCCCTGAGGACAAATGGATTCTATCTGTAATCAGCCCTAATAGAGCATTTAAGCCAGCACGGTTCAATTCATACTCAAGTTTACAGTCTTCTCTCAGTTGTGATTCTGCGTATTTTATTTATTTATGTGTGTGTGTGTGTGTGTGTGTGTGTGTGTATACAGCATGTTAATGTGGGGTGTAATGTCTTCCAGGGTCACTGCTTCTACCATGGCCACGTCAGAGGACATCCAGAGTCCTGGGTAGCGGTCAGCACATGCTCAGGAATCAGGTACAGTCAGCAACACAGATTTCACATCTATTGGTGTGTTTATGCCTTGTGTTCAGGTTGTCCCCACATCTGTCCACTTGTACATTCATACATATGTGTGTCTTCTCATTCTTGCAAATGTTGTATCTTACGAACTTGTATTTAAATTTGTCACAGATGAGACTAAGGAATAAACAGATTATAGGTCAAAAGTCACTCCCCACTGACCACATTTTTAATAATAACTTATACAGCAATTTTAGTGAGATCACAGCGTAGAGGTGTGGGCAATGACAGCTCAGTCTGAGCTGACAAAATTATATTTCTACAGGATACAGGTTGTGAAAGTCACTGAGTAAAAAAATCTATATTCATCAGGGCTGTAAGAGACCTGCAACGTGAGACCCTCTCGTGTAGTAATGTAATTAATAGCCAAAGTGTTTGCAGATATGTGCTGCTCAAGCACAATTAAAAAGTGATCTTGTTTAATAGAGTTCTGTCTTAGAATCTAGATGAAGCACTTATAACATCTCACTTAATACGAAGATTAGCTTGAAATAAATGTATTTCCAGTCACATTATCACAAAATAACCCAGTGAAAACCTGCACAACGTCAGATGGAGTTTATAGATCATAATCGGATGTGCTCCTCCCCATGCAGAGTCAACCTGTCCCTGATATATGGTGATAGGGAAACATCATTTATTCACTGCAGTAGAGAGCATATTGTGTATATGATTAATATGTACTAGGCTGTGTTTTAGAAACGGTTGTGTGTTATACCCATTTCAGATCATCTTATAATAAAACACGAATGCGGCACAGCTGCACAGTTGCACAGCTGCGTAAATGGGACATGCTGCACATCCTTCGGACATATTCATGAATTTGATCCGATAAAAGAGACGCTAAGTTTGAGCTCAATGGGGCAAAGGCTTGTTCTGTAAATTGCGTAAAGTTTTTCATCTAGATGTGAAAGAATCATTGATATTTTTCTAATAGTTCGTTGTTCAGTGGTGACACATCCATCAGCACTCTTCAGTGCCTCTGTCTTGCTGTGGGACATTTGCTAGATCCTGTTTGTTGACAGCATCTTTGATGAGAACAGAACAGGCATGGGGGAGAATAGAGATGTGTGAGCCAGCAGAATGTAAACGCTCTTTAAATGTCCAGGCATTCCACAGTGGGCTGACTGACAGAAGTTTGCTCCAGGAGTTAAAAACTTTTTTAATCTATTGTCTCTATCAACTGTCGTAAAATCTGTATCTTGTGCATTTGTTAATAAACATTTGATCTTGAAGCAGGACTGATGCGTGACCAACAGTGTTTTTTCAGGTCGAGGTAGTCTTACTGCATTTTATACTAACACTGTTTTGAAATATCAGAAAGGACCAAAAAAAATAAACAAACAAAAAAAATACAATTGTGGTCTACAATAGTTATTTATTAGCAAAGAAAGGTCATGGTTAAAATCAGAAATGTCCCACAAATCGCTGGCCCGGTGAATGTACTACAGTTCATGGACTGACTCTTCAGTGATGCTTGATACTATGGGCTGTAGAGGTTGGAGGTGATGCAGGGCTCTCAAGTTTTGAATGCAGACAAGAGTGACATCCCCCGCCCTTTGGGGGGTGGGTGGGGCGGGTTGGACGGGTCGCAGGAATGGGGGTCTTTCATTAATAATACTATTATTGGTGTTGCTGTTATCAGACTTGCAGAAGAAAGGATGGCACTGACAATTCAACCAAATACAAAGTCTTTAATTCAATTTCCCTGTATTGAATAAGTGATGATTCATGATAGAGGTCAATGTCCCATCCAGAGACAAGCTGTTTCAGGCTGAGGTTTTGTTCAGACCGACCGTTGAAAATACCCTCTCGCATCAGCATCTGAATGTGGAACCACCAAAACCAAGGTGGCGATCTTTGGTTGGTTGTTGCGTTATGGACTTACCCAGAAACAATAGTGCTTCTGATTGACTATTGTGTAGCCCGCCCCTTTCCTTTTTTTGATTGACTGGTAAGTGGCAGGCTCGACTCATGGGAGACGTGCTTGTTTCCTGCCGTTTCCATAGTGATAGCGGCATGCCAGAGAAATTTATGTATATTTTTTTTCAGCCTGAGAAATACAATGTGTGGTGGGAGTCCGTGACAAAAGACTGAAAGGAGTCACTGTCATACTCAATGTGTGAGATTGAGAGACTTGGTGATGCTAGCCGGGGGTTGAGGTTGACGCTTTTGATAGCTGAAGAGAAATAAGAAGCAACATATTTTTTCAAAAATGTTCTGAAACTGTTCTGAAGTGAGCAATATAATATTAGTAATCTTCTATCATTGGGTAAATTGCATATTGACGACCAAATATTAATTACACATGGTTTGGCAGTCAACGTTTACCATCAATGCTCGCAAGTCACAATGTAAATAGCGATAAGTACCGTAAATTCCGGACTACAGAGCGCACCTGATTATACGCCGCACGCTCCAATTTTAGAAAGAAAAACAATTTTGTACTTGTATAGGCCGCACCGGATTTAAGCCGCAGGTGTCCCCCGTTGTATGAGATACAGGGGGTCCTCTAATTACGTCGGTGGCGAATTACGTCGTTTTCGTAGTTAAGACACATCTCCCGTGAACTTCCTTGTTT
>JAFBJQ010001448.1:52144-65902 GCA_016785345.1 Trinectes maculatus
GGGGGGGTCTCAACCCCTACGGTGTGTCAAGAGGGACAAGAGGGACAAAAGACAATTCACCATAATAAACTCTTAGTTTAGCGTGGTGTTATAGCGACATCTGGTGGCACAATGTATGCACAATGGCACAATGAGTGTATGGTCCGATTTACGTCGAAAATCGCCCCATGAAAAAAACATGTATTAGCCGCACCGTATTATAGGCCGCAGTGTTCAAAGTGTGGGAAAAAAGTAGTGGCTTATAGTCCGGAATTTACGGTATCATGCTGGTGATAACTAGCTAGCATGTTAGCTACACATTCAATAAATTGCTGTAGGCAACTATTCGGATAACTTGATTTCGGAACATAAACTGACATGCTCCGACACATAGTAACCCCAAAAATACAAGATATAGATGGTAAGCAAAGAATTTATACTTACTAGTCCATACAGATACAGGCGCTCTCAAGCAGTGACACAGTTGTTATTGAACCTATTGTGAGTTGTACCATCAGAATGATTTTGAAAATACAGTTTGAAGTTTGAAAAGCTACATAGTGGGGCTTTAAGGCTCTTTGTACAATGGCCAAAATGCACTACTCTATATAACTTACCAAAAATCAGTGATTATGCAAGAGTTTGGAAACATTCCATGGAACATCTTCTTCGGTTCCAGAATTGACCTTGTTTCTTCTTACCCACAGTCCTCCAGCAGTGCTGGGTGTTTCTAATTTTCACCCGCTGGCTCTGTTTTAACTGCTGGCAACTTTCATGACACAGCGAGGTGTTTTTTATCTTGACTAGGGATGAATGAAATGGTTTTAGGGGATTTGTTAAACAGTTTTGAACATACGGACAACATAATTAGTTAAGATGTTCTGTAAGAAAGAGGAGAAACCCAATGTGTTTTCTCGCAAAGCGCGGCTCAGAGCTCAGCTGGGCTCATATGGTCATGCAGTGTAGATGAGGAGAATAACTGACACCCAAAAAAATCTAATCTAATTTAATTTTCTTTGTGCCTATTGTGCTCTGAGTCCGACAAAATGTTCCCGTACAAGGTGAAATAGTTTTCATACAAGCTTCAAATGCGTATTGAGCCGATTCGGTATGAATCATTACTATTCAAGTTCAGGGTGAAGATGGATGGATGGATTTCTTGGTATTTGTTCATCTCTTGGGTAAGAAATTATTTTATTAATATGAATAGAAAACTTAAAAAAAGACACCCTTATAATTGTTCACTGCATTTTTTGAATGTAATGAAATATTTATGAAGTAGTTATTGAAATGTCCTTTCTTTGAGCAACCCTATGTCTCGGGGTTTCAATTTATTTTTAATATCCTCGTGATATAAATGGTATAAATATCCTCATGGGGTTTCAGGTTGTAGTAGATTTATGTTTCACCGATTTTAAGGTGGTTGAGGTAGATATCATCAGATGTCGCACCCTGCAGTTAAAGTCCTATAAGGCAAATTGCAATTTGGGCTATATAAATAAAATGTGATTGATTGATTGATAGATTACTTATAGTTCTACATATTCATTTTAAGTATGTTTCCTTATTTTTTTAAGGTGTCAGCAAAAGCCATATGTCTGTGTGCATCCCTGGCTACTCACTCAAACGTTCATGTCTGTGTCCATCTGAATCACACCAGAGCATCGGTCTCCTCCTCAGACTCCATCACACACACTCATACACACTGCAACGCGGAGTCTGCCAGCCACTGCTGCAGAATGTTCTAAATTGCCTTTTTACTGTTCTGTGTTGTCTGGGTGCAGAGAGTTTTCTCTGTAAGGACTTTGTCTCCTCATACTTCACACACACCTGCAGAGATCAAGGGCCTCTGTGTCTGTTAAAGCCACAGACGATCTTATTATTCTGACCCCGTTTCAACCCTGTGTTAACATGTGATGAGTATTTGAATACATTACTTCAATATGGAGAGGCTGTGAGAGAGTTGCCCTGATGGAGGAGTCTGTTAGTTGCACATTTAACTAAACTAAATAATTTGGCTGTTAAATAATAAAAGATAAATAATAAATGGGTAATTAGGTGCTGGGTAAGAAGAAGATGGGTAATGGGTAATAATAATAATAATAATAATAATAATAATAATAATAATGATAATAATAGTAATGAGAAGAAGAAGAAGCCAGAGACAGAAGGTTAAGTCGTACTTACATTCATGCCTGATGAATCACCGCATAAAATGGAGAGATCCCATGACAAATTTACCAGTCAAATTAACCTGGTAACATGATTTTTCAATTTTTCCTAAAATTAGATTTCCTATTTTGCATCTGAACATATAATATTACTAATACAAGAAGGTCATGAGAGCCAGCGGACAGACTTTCTAGCACTAATGCCAACTCTTCCTGACCCTTTAACCATGACATCCTGGGTCCACCACATCTTATGGGTAACTACAGACAACAGGGACCATATGTAGACTGTTGGTGAACCGTGTGTGTAGCACACACACTGCCTGGTGTTTTTGAAAAATGGACCAAAACTTTAAGTGAAACTAAACCAAACAGCTTACCGGAAATCAGTGTAACTTTTCTATGCGTTTCAGCATTTTTTACCACAAGTCTGTGTCGCAGGTACCAATTGATGGTGATGATAGAGAATACGCAGAACACATTGTACAGTCCATTGGGGATTTTCAGTGGGTGAGGGTGGGGGGCGTGGAAGAGAGAGGATCTGTAATCTTCATCTCCCAGTGTATTGCAGTGATAGTTGAAAATTCACTGCTGCATCCTGCAGCTGTTTTTTTGCTCTGCTGTGCCTTTGAGGGGGGAAACTATTTGAAGGCAGAGCTATAGCAGGTAGCCAAACAAGTACAGGCCTGGTCGCGTCAGGTCAGTGCGTGCTGTGAAGTATGGATATAGGCAAGTGAGAGAAGCTTTAGTGTTGAGGAGCACAAATACTAAAGTTGTGGATTTTTGCAAAAATTAAAAAATTCTCTGACATCCTGTAAAATTTTATGTTAAGTTTTCTAAATACTTATATACAATCATTTATTTTAAAATATCGTTGTACAGAAACAGGAGATCAAAAATTAGCATTCACTGGAATGCTAGTGAACGTTCAAATTATGATGCTACAGTAAGTATTCACATAGCACCGCTAAGTATGTAATGTAATGATTGTGTAATGTCATATAGGAATGAATCATCATAAGTTCAGGAGTAGGTCATTTCAACCTACTGCACATTATCTATAATCAAGAAGTGTTTTGCTTTGGACTTTGGCTCCAGGAGACTTGAAAAGGTCCATGTCAGTCAGGACTCGACCTCACTGTGACGCCTCCCTTAAGTCTGATGCTGTGTCAGATTTAGCCGTTTAGAGAAAATGATACAATAATAACAGCAATGAAAGAAATTGCAAAAGCAGCTGGGTAAATTGAGAGAATTATTAGACAATGAAAAGCTCACCAACATCACTTTCTCCTTTTCTTTTCTTTTTTTTTACCCCAGAGGCCTGATTTCTTTGAATTCTAGTTACACCTTCTACCTGCAACCAATCAGCCATGGAGATCTTCACCATTTACTGCTGAATGCTGAGGAACTCCCAATTAAGGGTGGAAACTGTGGTCACAGCCATCACAGCGCACTGTCCAATCATATCTCTGACCTGTTCAGACCATTTCACCAAAGGGTGAGTCTCCTACACCTAGTAGTTTTGACCCAAACACAAAATGTCAATACAAAAGGGTTAATATGTATCAATATGTATTGAACATTGACAGTACAACATGGAGGACTCACTCCCAATGTTGATATCAAGGTCCCTCTACATTATCTGTGCCTCACTGTGACAAGCCCTCAGTATTTTGTTTTTCATCTTGTATGTACTTTCCATATTCATCACTTTCACATTTACATTCTCAATCACATTTAACTTTTCGCTGCCCCTTATTTGCTAAAACCCTTGTAGTTCTCCACTGGGGCATTGTTTTTTTCCACCCTATTTCTTTATCTTCCTGCGCATGGCCCCTTGACTCTCCCAAATCCCTCCGCAGGCACCCATTAATCCGGGCTTGTTATGCAGAAATTCCAGCCACAGATTGTCCCCGGGCTGTTGCAACTATTTGCTCCTTAAATGAATAATGAGTGAATGCATTAATGTGGTTGTTTTTGTGTGTTTCTCAGAGTGTATGTGTTTGCATGGACCAAGTTCCACAGATTTGCTGCAAATCCACAATATCGGGTGTTGAGTCCAGATCGAGTCACGACAGCAGCCCCACAACATGTAGATCAATAAGATATAATTACAGCAAAGCCTTTAGCTAATGGCTGTAATCAAGCGTTAACGAAGGTGTAGACGCAGTGATGGAGGGATAGAAGGCATAATAAAGCTCTATAAACACAGCACTACTGGGAACAGACTCATGCATCTTGGGCTTTTCTCCTCTTTGTGTACTTCTGGCAGACTGTGTAGATACAATCTTCAGCAGCAAAGGGACATATTGCATATACTGCAGGTCATTTTCATTAACTACAGTTTACGATCCAGTAAACTGCTGACACCTTGACCATGTTATCGTTGTTTTGTGTCTCTGTCTCTTCCTGCGTCCTTTGTCAGGTTAAAAGAAACACCTGGGGCACAACCAAGTACATGGAGCTGTACATTGTGGCAGACAACACACTGGTAAGCTGACGGTAACACAGTATTAAATTTGTGCGGTGCATCAGCGTCACTGCATTTATTCACTTACAGTCCACCTGCCACGAAATGGTACATCACTACGGAAACGGGGGCCCACATCTTATACAATTATCTCATTCCTGCTAATGGAGCTTTTTCATACCCAGAGCTCCGAGCTGACATCACAGTTGCAGACGCGAAAGCATGTGGAGACGAGCAGGAAATGATTTGTCTGCTTAATGAGGGGCCATATTTATATGGAACTGAAGGTGGAAGGGATTTTACATAGTCACTAAACCGGAAAAATCTGAAATATCAGATGAGGACTAAGTAAAGAGTCAGGTCTTTTCTTTTTGTAATTGGTGTAATTATATTGGTGAATCATGATAAAAGTGGGAATCAGGGCTGGTTTGGCTACAGTGTTGTTTTCGCAGGTCGTTAGTTTCTGCAGGGAACATCAGGAAGGATCCCTGTTAATATTTCATTTATCTGCCTCACCGCACACCTCATTCTTGCCACTAAGACTACCCCATCTCCCTTGTCCTGCAGTTTAGGCGGCAGAATAAGGATTATGAAAAGACCAAGACGAGGATAATGGAAATAGCCAATTATGTGGATAAGGTAAGGCAGATGCTTCTGCTGCTGCTGACTGCAATTCTCCAGGGACAGCCCCATTCTACAAACTAATAGATACTGTTATACAGTTTCCATATATCTTGATGACATCTAGTGCTAATGTTTGTCCTAATAAATGATTAGTCAGTGAAAAGTGTGCACAAATGTCTACTGTCACATTTAGCTTCTTAGGATTTAATCAATTTGTCCTGCCAACCAGATTATGGAGAGATTAACTTTTTTATGGGTGTTTATGACTAGATTGTGGACAAAACCTTTGTGTTTGTGTGTATGTGCAGGAACATATGTGTGTTTTCTATGTATTGCATTCAGTTTTACAGGGCTCTGAACATCCGCGTACCTCTGATCGGTCTGGAGGTGTGGACCGACAGGGATCAGTGTATCGTCACGGAGGAGCCAAACGCCACGCTCTGGTCCTTTCTGCAGTGGCGTCAGAAGCTGAAGTCCCGCAAGAAACACGACAACGCGCAGCTGCTCACGTGAGCACACGCACACACACTCTGACTCACACAAATACTATACGCACCTAAAATACTGTAAAACTGGCTCTAGTGCTGATACGCTAATGCTTAACTTGATATGTAATGATAATAATTAAAAGTTATAAAATTACACTTTTAGTTTATTGTATATGCTTGGATACATGTCTGCTGTAGTCTTGTCATATATACACACACACACGGCTTCATAATCATCGTACCGTACCTCAACTAATAATGAGAAAAGCTGTTTAACTCCACATCCGCCTACATGCACCTCCGATCCCCTGACAAGTCTATGTGTGGCTTTAATGACACCAGCGCTCCCAGCTGTGGGTCAGACCGTTTCATGCTACACGTATTAATTGACAGATGATTTGTTAAACAGGGATTTTATCAAGCAAAATCTCTGCTGTAATTGGTCCAAAACAGCTTGGTGTGCCAGCAGTAGACAAGACACACACACACACACACACAAACACACAAACACATACTTAGTGACAACTGCCAGCTTCCTCTCACAGCATCTCCCATATCGCAAAGCCTTATCACTGTGCACTGCTGCTGCATCCGCAGTCTCTGTGCAACCACTGTGAAGCTTTAAATGAACAGGGACAAGGTTATGGTTAATGATTTTTCTATGTATGTGTTGGTGTGTCTGTGTGTGTGTTGTAGTGGTGTGATTTTCAAGGGAACAACTATCGGGATGGCACCACTGGAGGGGATGTGCAGTCTGGAAAACTCTGGAGGCATCAATGTGGTATGTAGGAAGTAAATTTTTCCTCTTTTTCAGAATTCTCTCATTTCTCCCCACAGCTTTTTTCTTCTTTTTTCAGATTTCTTTTTCTTCTCTTTTTTTTTGTTTGATCAATTTATCCAGATTTTTTGATCTACTTTATCTGTATTACTCTGTAGGTGAATGTAATTTAATTTGTAAAGAATTTGAAACAGCGAGTTTTACTTCTCTAATAAAGGTTTGCAAACCTTAGAACTTCCCAAAATCCCACATGCTCCATCAGTCTAGATCTAAGTGTGTACAGCAGTGCGGCAGAGAAATCCTTTATTCTCAGACACACAGAATACTGCACATAACTAAGGGAACTGTGATCATTTACAATGCAGTGCAGCTCAGCTGTGTCTAACTTGGTGCCAATTGATTTCATTTTAATACTTTCATTTCAGTTTCATTTTATACCTGCACACCTCAGATCACTGGCAGCTTTCTGCTGCATTTGATGGTAAAGAGGCCCAAAACTAAAGGGGAGTTTCATAATGAACTGAGCCACAGAGTATCCAGCCCATTCAGTGGGATAGGTTTTTATACAGGATTGCTACAGTGGCTGAAGATTTTGCACACAGCTGATGTGCTGCCTACAGTACTGTCAGTCTCTACTACTCTGTTGTTCTATGGCTTTTTATTTATTTATTTCCATCTTTTGGCACATTGAGTGAATGAATGCTCAACTATCCTAAGCCTGGTCCCTCTTATTTCTTTCCAAAACACATTTTGTGTGAAACATACTGTAATGTTATACTGTAATAATCTAATTTATGTAATGTATGCATGACTCTTTCCTAATCAAATTAATTATTCAAGTAATAAATACTTAAATTACAACACAATCATCAGCTCCCCCTATTTAGCACATTGTTCAGATCCTCCATGTCTTTTAAAGTCATAGCCCCTAAAAAGTAGGGAATACTGTCGTCTTCAGTATCATCGGTGATTCAGTCTCAAGATACATTTTAATCTATACAAGGGACAAAATGCAACAGAGCAGTGGTGCAATACTTCGAACTAGGTGAGGACTTTAACATTGATATTTCGCCTGAATCTTTCAAACATCCACTCTGTACTATTATTCAGCATGTGTAACTGTAGGCTTTTGTATACGAGTGTGCAGCTGTGGACTGAATGGATGCAGACAGAGAGATTGATAGCTTTTCCATGCTTGATTTGCTTCTAATCAGCTGTCAGCTCTCCTGTGGGCAGAGGTGGCCTGTAGAATCCAAATGCCCTGTGGCTGACCAAGCTGTGAAGCCACTGCTCGCCATGGAACCCACACACACACACTCTCTCTCTTTACACATGATGCCAGGGTGTTTTACCCTCAATTAAAGTGTAACACATCCCAATTTTACACAGGATGTATAATTTAGAGGCAAGATGAGAGTGAATGACAGATTTCAGGGGATCAAAGGGGAGTTAAATGCATGCATCTGTCACTCCATTTTGTGTGTGGGTGTGTGGCTTAGGGTTAGCACATGTACTGATAAACACATGTACCACTCCTTACACACCTACTGCCTACACCTCTAGTCTGGGACTTGATTCCAAAACAATAAATGGGTATCAAAAGTAAAAACATTAAGAAACAGCAGCCACACAAAGTGGTGTTGGTTTGGTGTTATTGTTCGTCGCACCCGCGGGGGCGCTGCCAACAGCAAGAGGTGGGCAGTGATTTTCACCTGCCTCAGTGTACGTGCTGTTCACATAGAGGTCATTGAGGCTATGGATACATCGAGCTTTATCAATGCTCTTCGTCGATTCTTTGCCATTCGGGGTCCCGTGAAGCTGATCCGGTCGGATTGTGGCACAAACTTCAAGGGAGCTTGCAGAGAACTGAAAATGCTCCTGCAAAAGGATAAGGAGCCCAACGTCTCCAGGTTCCTCAGTGAAGAAGGCTGTACATGGGTCTTCAATCCACCTCATTCCTCTCACATGGGTGGTGTATGGGAGAGGATGATTGGGGTTTCTAGGAGGATTCTGGATGCCATGCTGGCACAGATTCGACCTTTTAAGCTGACACACGAGGTGTTATCTACAGTTATGGCAGAGGTGTCTGCTATAATTAATGCCAGACCTCTAACAACCATCTCGACAGATTCAAGTGCTCCTTCACTCCTTACTCCCGCCATGATCCTTACCCAGAAGGTTTGCAGTCCTCCTCCTCCAGGCTGTTTCGTGGATGCGGATCTACACCGCCAGCAATGGAGAAGAGTCCAACACTTGGCCAACACCTTTTGGGCGAGGTGGAGGTGCGAGTATCTCTCTACACTTCAGAGTCGTTGCAAATGGCAGAAGAGTCATCCTAACATCAAAGAAGGAGATCTAGTGCTACTTCGTGATACTCAGGTGAAGAGAAACCAGTGGCCCATGGCATTGGTCACCAAGACCTTTCCTGCTAGCGACGGTAAGGTCAGGAAGTTGGAACTCAAGGTCACCAGAGGAGGGACTCCCAAGACTTTCCTCCGGCCCAGCACCGAAGTGGTAGTGCTCATGTCCCCCTAGAGTTAAAAAGACTATGTAGACTTCTTAAGTTACAAATGTTTAGTCTTTAATGGTGGTATTGTGTTCAATACCAGGCGGGGAGTGTTATGTTACATGTGGTCATTGTGTTCATTAGGTTATAGCACCTCCTACAGGGCTTAAGTTAATTGCAACCTGTTTCTGCTGTTTTGGATCTGTGTTTCATTGGCTGCTTAAGAGCCTATCGGTAATAGTCACATGGTCCGAAGCAGTCGGCCATTTTCTCCATTTTGACGCATGTTTGCAGTCTCTGTTTTTTATCCGACGCCATCCGTCTGTGTAAGCCTTGGAGAAGCTTTGTTTTTTCACACTGTTGATGCAACTGTATGGAAGCTCAATATATAGACAATAAACGGACGTTCAAGTGCACGTCGAAGACTCATTGACGCTCCTTTGTCAATAACGCTACCATCAGTCACAGTGTTTAGCTATCCGGTGATGTGTGCCTCGCTACGCGCTCAGGTGCCAGAATAAGTATATTTGACTAATAACACATGCACTTTTTGATAATCATTTGTCCTGAATTATAGTTTAGATTCCACACTGTTGTTATTTTTGTTGACACTGGACAACAAAGATTTTGGAAAATCCACATAAAAATCTAGACTAAATCAGGTACACTGATTACGAATCTGAATTCAGAATTTGTCCAACATTTAAAGTTATATGCACGGTCATATTTTTCAAAAACATGCAATGGCCAGCAAAGTTTTGCAGACACAGTATGTATGATTGATGGTTAAAGGGTTAATTAGTACGTTCTACATGGTAAAATACTGTATATGCTACATAAACGCTATAGACATATTTTGTAGTGTTTACATGGTATATCTGTTGTAGTAACTTGGTAACAAATGTTTATTTACATACAAACAGGGTAAGCCTGTAACTCCTGACATGGAGGGCAAATTTTGAATTCAGATTTGGATTTAGTATGACCAATTTCATCTGTGTGAGCTGCAGTTGTTTCAGTATTTTCTCTCAAACAAAGTACAGTATTTTTGTTGACCACTAAATAAAACACTAAATAAAACATATACAATAGACAGTGAATGGGTCAGTAGTGACAACTGATCGGTTTTGCTGCGGGGCCAGTATAATAACTTGAGACTGTATGTATCCATATAGACTTATGTCTCAGTCACCACATGATGTATTGTGTTTTGAGCCACATTAAAACGCCCTCTCTCTAACTCACCCTAACAGGACCACTCTGAGCTGTCCATCGGCGCCGCGGCCACAATGGCCCATGAGATTGGCCACAACTTTGGTATGAGCCACGACCACGATGGCTGCTGCGTGGAGGCCACGGCTGAGCAGGGCGGCTGCGTGATGGCTGCCGCCACTGGGTGAGCCTTCAGGCTGCAGCTCAATCCTGCTCACATTGAGATGTTCCTGTAAACAGCATGACACATGAATAACAATTTCATCAACCGAGAGCAAAAAACAAATTACATATTAATGTTGCTGTCACTTGAGATTGGTGATTTCTCCCAGATATAGACACAAAGACATCTGTACTTTTTATAACCATCATCCAAAGAGTTTTAATCTGCAGTTCCTATTTCTATTTGATTTCAAATGTCTTTTTACAAAAGCTTTAAGAGGATGACACAACAAACATTTTACTCTTGTCAAAGCCTTCGTGTTTTCTCCTATGATCCATCAGCACAGCTAGAACTCAGCAAAGCAAGGAAAAGAATCATTTGTGTACTTGATCAAAGCATACTCTTCTTCTTCAAAGTTAAATGAAAACCTGTGTGTCCAGGCATCCTTTCCCACGAGTCTTCAGTCGCTGCAGTAAACGGGACTTGGACAACTACTTCCAGAAAGGAGGCGGCATGTGTCTCTACAACATGCCCAACATGAAGGACCTGGTTGGGGGCAAGAAGTGCGGCAATGGCTTCGTGGAGGATGGAGAGGAGTGTGACTGTGGGGAACCTGACGTAAGTATATTTGCACCTTAATATTTTTTCCAGTACATTCTTCCATATAATTGACTATGTACAGTATAATGGTGTGAACATTGTGAAAGTTATTCTAAGTTTTTATAGAAAACATATCATTTCTGAAATAACTATGACAACAAACAAATATGTACATGTGTACCTGCTGCAGTATTAGCAAACCAGATCATTTCTCTCATCTCTAATGTCAGATATTGGTTGAGAAGAGTAACACTTCTAGGGCGTTTCATTGAGTTTGTTTCATCTAACTGTCATTTCCACGTGTTTTGCAGAGCTACTTGCTGCGAGTATTTTTTGATTGATTTCTGGAAACTGTGTGCAATTTCCTAAAACTTCCCCTAAAACCTCAAATCGTCAGACGCGAGAGTGATAATAATCTTCTGAACCAAACCTATGTAGTTAGAGAATATCGATTGCTTCTTTTAAACCATTATCTCAGAATGAGCTTTTTACATTTTGTCTGTGGATATTTTTGCCACATGTACCAAACTCACATCTGAGTTTGGTACATGTGCTAAAAGTTGCAAAGTCAAATAAACTTTATTTATACAGCACATGTTGAGGAACATGAAATAAATAAGCTGACATGTATTCAGAGCTAAAAGAACGCTGAACGCTTCCTCAAAGTGGAAGTAAGTGTTTGCACTCAGCAAACCTACAGGTTAAGCAAACCGTCTTTGGATCAAGCGGTGCAAATTGAAAACAGAGGATGCAAATTGGTATCTGACAGGGCTGTTTGTTATGACTCCCACTCAGAGTGGAGCTGACAGTCAGACTAAGGCTGCAGACAGGCCACCTGTTCTTAGCATCGCAAATGATTCCAGCTACAGAATGGCGCTTAATGGTCTCACATTGTGATTTCCTCCAACAGAGACAAATAATACGTGCAGCAAACATGGCCATAGTAGTCCTTGACCACAAAACACATGCTGGCCTCTTTTTCTTTAAAAGAAAATTCAAAACTAACTGTTTGACAGCTGAGTGTCACACAGAGACTATTTTGTTTATAGGATTCAAACAAGTAAATTCGGCTTGATGTTCAAACAATTATCAACCTCCAATTAAGTCAAGGCTTTTTCTAGTTGTTGTTGTTGTTGTTGTGTTCTCTCCTAATCCTCTCCCCCTATTCCCCTGCTGTATAATTGCCTTTTATTCCTCCTGCTTTATTCAGCGCCCACATTTGTTTTGACTGTAACCATGGCTCTGCAGTGGGCACCATGGTGAAGGAACTGTGTCTTTTTGTACTCTCTGTGACACAAAAGCAGTGGCAGAGTTTCTGGACCTTGAAAGTTTGACATAAACATGTTTGATGAGCTTGCTCGTCTGTGCCTGATTATAGTGGTAGAGACTTTTGGTTCAAAACCATCATTGTGAAGATATTTTGACAACATTGTCAGTCCACCTCCATGTTTGATTTTATTCTAAATCTCACACAGTATAATCATCCCAAGTCCATGGAACCTCCATATACAAGCATTTGTTTAATGTTTAATCATGTGTTACACAGATTGTCGAGTGTGTCCTAACCATTAAAAAATCAGGCCCCTTATGTTTTGAATATCTGTCGTGATTTGAAGACCTTCTAGTGTATGGACTAGTGGATAAACAAAAAGGCGCAAGAGAGAGAAAGAGTTTGACCTCTGATCTTTTGGAACCCAATTGAAAGTAGTGTTGGTGCACTCCCAAACTTCCATGTCAAAATAAAACAGGAGGTGGAGATATTGTTAAAAACTCACAGGGTTTACAGCAGCACATCTGAAACGTTGTGACCCCTTCTGAATGGCTTAAAGTGGAGCTGAGCTCCAGCCAGTCTGTGTGAGCTGCTGATCTGACAGCGAACTCACTCCTAATAATTATACTCGAGGTGCACAGAAAAACAGGCTGCTATACAGTAAAAATATCTTGCAGTGGTCCCAGTGAGTCAGCCGGTATTCCTCTCTGACAGCAGATAGAGTCAAGACGCACTGACCATGACAGAGTTCTGCACAGTCAATATGCCTGTCACATGACATTTTCCATCGTCACTGGTTGTTTCAGTATAATAAGAATAATAATGGTTATTTGTCAGCAGGTCAAACCTGATGTCATCGCCATGGTCACGTTCTAAGTTCCCCCCTCCTCTAATAGGAAAAATGAAAGAATGATTTATTGACATTTATGTTTGTCTTTATTTGTAGATAATTAGTAGACTGTTATTTTACTAATTATCCCTTATTTGTGATTTATTAACACTTATAACAGAATCATTCATGGCTTATTATAAAGTGGCAAACTTTTTCTCACTTTTTCATTTTCTCTTTATTAACCTTGACTAAATCTGTGACTCAAGAGGTTAGAAAAAATAAAATTTTGTACTTCAACCTCATGAAAATGGAAAAAGGACACTGGATCAACTTAATATCACAGAAAGTTTAAAAAGACAGAAGGGTTTCTGTAAGAAAGGATCTTTTTCAGACTGATGTTGAAGCCTTGTCCTTGAAACGACCTATTTCAATCAATCAAATTTTATTTGTATAGCCCATATTCATAAATTGCAATTTGCCTCATAGGGCTTTAACAAAGAGTACAGGGTATGACATCTTCTGACCTACACCCTCAACAAGGGCGAGGAAAAACTGCCAAAAAAAAAACCCTTTTAACAGAGGAAAAAAACGCAAAAACCTCCAGGAGAGACTCATGTGAGGGATCCCACTCCCAGGGATGGACAGAAGTGCAATGGATGCCACGT